>NQII01004349.1:27623-38379 GCA_002778355.1 Clitarchus hookeri
CGGGGCAGGAAATGCCTTCCCGGTGATGAAAGAGACGACTTCGGTGAGGAAGGAAATAACAAATATTTTCCTTTATTTTTTTTATCCGGCTTTGTTGCTCGAAGGAGTGAAAGAGTCACAGGATATGTGCCACGTGGCTCGAGGGACTCCCCTGCAATTTGGAAGTCATTTGACATTTTAAAAAATTCAATAGTTTTCAAGGACAACAGAACCCTTTAGAAACTGCCTTCCGAATGAAATTCCTTGTGTCACTGTATAGGTTAAAACTGGACAAGGACCAAAAAATCCACAAGCCAGGTCAATTGGCTGCTGTACTTTAAGTGGGTTGGCTGGGTAACTCAATTCCGACAAAATCTGTGAAGCAATTCCTCATGCAAAATCAAGTGGGAAACATGTGTGCATATTTCTATCTGATTTACTATTGTGAATAAATAATAGGGGTTACCACCCTCTCATTGCATACAACTTTTATACCATCAGAATTGATTATTTGTTAATGCATGCTTATTGAGTAATATAATCTAAATAGCAACCAAAAGTTACCTATATAACTTATGAGCCTAATTTCCTCTATAGGGATGGAAATAATTATGCTGAAGTTGTTAAAATGTTAATGGTNGTTACCTATATAACTTATGAGCCTAATTTCCTCTATAGGGATGGAAATAATTATGCTGAAGTTGTTAAAATGTTAATGGTAGATGTGTTGACGTCTCGTTGGCAGCGATGTCATTGAAAGTGGAACCAGAAACCAATACAAGACTTGCAAGACAGTTACAAATACACAAGCGTCTTACCCGATGTCCGAATCCAGAACACCTCGTACAATAAGATGGCATGCAACCAACTGCATTACGGAAGTAGAATTTGACATCAACTTCGGTTGTAATCAGTCTAAAGTTTTGGTAGACTGGATTTACCAACCTCATATATTCACAAGAACGTCATTTTTAAAACCAGTGTGCGAGTCACTAATCGTGTACGTTAACATGGCCCATCGTAGCACTACTTGTGTGCACAATTTGGTGGAAATATGGTGACTGGTTTCCGNTGAGTCACTTAAATCGTGTACGTTAACATGGCCCATCGTAGCACTACTTGTGTGCACAATTTGGTGGAAATATGGTGACTGGTTTCCGGGATATCGCATAAACAGCTTTACTTTCTCTGTTGGCGCTGTTGTACAGAAATGTCTAAAACCGGACTCTGTATAGGCGTATCTGATGATTCTAACTAATACTGTCAGCATACAAAGTTTGGGTTGAATTTATGTCAATTTATTTCATATATTCGAACTTATCTTTAGAATTGATATTGTCGCCATTTGGAAAATAAAATTTGACACATTTAAATAATGTAAGTTTACATGGCCTACTGTAGAACTACTTGCGTGAAAAAGTTTNGGAAAATAAAATTTGACACATTTAAATAATGTAAGTTTACATGGCCTACTGTAGAACTACTTGCGTGAAAAAGTTTGGTGGGAATTAGTTCTTAAGTTCCCGAGGTATGGCATAATGATGACATATATCACCAGACACTTTCTTCTACAAAGGCCGTGAACACAGCGCTTCTGTAAGAATAATTGTTGTTTCTAATGGATAATCTCAGCATACAAAGTTTAAATGAAATTGTTTAAATTGTTTAATGGGAATGACTTATTGATCTAAATTATTCGCATTGTACTCGTATTGTAAATAATGTCAGACTCACTTAAAATGTGTAAGTTTACGGCAGGTGTACCAGTTTTTTTGGCTCTTCAGTGTGTGTATATATNTGATTTCAGTTTCATTTTGTTTTATAAAGGTGAGAATATGTTTTTTTAGTGTAACATGTGCATTCCAGTAGTTTAACTAACAATTGCAACTTGTCATTATGTTGCCACATAGATGTAGTCCTACTAGTAATTATGTGCATTGCGTCAGTACCAATTTTTACATACTGTTGAACGACATATCATGGGCAGAAAAAAGGAACAAAACGGGGCTTTTGAGAAATTACTCATTAAGCGTTAATTTAATATTGTGTTTAAAATACATATCTGGTAGGAAATAAAACTAAATATCTTGTGTGCAGATTACGACACTAAAAATTAATTTACAAACTGACTACCAGATTATTTATTATAGTAATAACATAAGCGATGACAGAATTTAGCGTTAAACTAAGTTGTTTATTAATATGACAGTTTTTCACAATTGTTATGAATGTAAAGATTTCAAAGAAAGTTTATGATGATTTACAGCATCCGTATCACCCCTTTTTTTCGGCAACAACACGACACCGAGGGTTCGCGAAAAAATTGTGATAACTATACCCTATATGAATAATCGATTGNTTTTTTCGGCAACAACACGACACCGAGGGTTCGCGAAAAAATTGTGATAACTATACCCTATATGAATAATCGATTGGTAGTAATTCCATTCCCCCGAACATAGCCTACCGTAGATAGGAGTACGTGAGGTGAGTTTTAAAATTGCGAATGGGNAGTAATTCCATTCCCCCGAACATAGCCTACCGTAGATAGGAGTACGTGAGGTGAGTTTTAAAATTGCGAATGGGAACTGGTATCGTATATGGTATCGTTGGATAGACAGTCTAAAAGGAAACACAACTTACTAAGGCACATTTTTCTGACGTGCATAGCTTACGCACAATAAAAAAAATCATTTAAGCATATGGTTTCAGACGTGCATAGTTTACGCAAAATGAAACTGATCGAAAATGATTTGTATTGTTTCTACAATAAAATGGAAATCAACGAAACATCTATTTTTCTGGCGTGCATACCTAGTATACGTACAATGAAAAGAACGTCGGGTGTACAGTAAATAACTATATAGTGTGAGAGAACTATCGTGAACTGGGAACTCGGAACACTCATTCGCACAAAGCACTCTTCATAAGTGTTCGAAATGTCGACCACCCTGTATCAGACACGACTCTGCTCTCCTTCTTACGTTTGCGGTTGCTCGGCGGACCTCAACACAGCTCAGAGATCCACATGCTGCCATGATTCTGTCTTTCATGTCTTCCCTCGTTGTTGGACTCACGCCGTAGACGATGTCTTTAATTCTCCTCTACAAAAAGAAGTAATTTGCTTGGCCACCACGTTCTTCAGACCTGTCCCCAACAGGGCTGGAGAACGTGGTGGCCAAGCTATAGGACCCATTCGTCCAATTCACCGTCTGGGGAATAACATGTCAGCAACTAGCCGAGCTCTGCGTGAAAAGTGAGCAGAACAGCCATCCTGATGAAACCACAGCGGTAATCTCAGAGCTAGAGGGACATATTCAATCAGTTTATACCAAATATTCTCTAGGATGTCTGCATACGCTGCACTATTCAATTTCCAATAAAAAAATATGGCTCTATTACACGATGTCCGAGAAGGCCATACTACGTATTAAGTCTCCACACATTCTGGTTATCCACTTGTTGGAGCCAATGTGGGTTGATTGTAGACCAGCAATGGGGATTGGTACGTTAACATCACCAGTACTCTTGAATGTGGCCTCATCAGTCCACAAAATGCTGCGATGGAAAGCATGGTCCTAGCTCAGGTACCAGTTGCAGAAATCAACGCGCTTAGGAAAGTTCATTATTCCCAAGTTCTTGGTGCAGCTGTACATGGTACGGATATAAACGATTATCAGCGAAGATTCTCCATACTGTACTTTGAAACAATCCTGAGTCGCGGGCAATCCTCCGTGTAGAATCATGAAAATTAACTACTATGGCAGAAAGTGCAGCAACAGTCCTCTCGTTTCTCACATGTCGTCTGATGCGACGGCTTTTGTTGGGCGTCGGTTGCACTAGTCAGATTGGGCGCACGCGAAATACAAGACGCCGGAAGACATTATACGAGTGATGGGCGTGTTGCGGGTATATCTCTGCGTACAAACGGGCAGCAGCTCTGCAGTTCCGACAACATTCCCCTAGTATCATCAGCATGACAAATGCTTCTTCGTTTGTAAACGGCATTCCATTCAGAAAGCAACAACACAGACAGACAATGTCTGACACTGAAACAACACACACGATTAATGGTTGCTATTTAAAACGAATGACTGTCTGAATGAACGAATTTTCGATTGTCAGTTAACTTGCATGCAAAGCCTGCAGTTCCTGTAAGTGGTAGATGGCTTATCAGCTTGCAGTGTAGTGCTGCATTATTCTCCACTTTTGCTCGGAAACAGTCTAATACCTACTGCACGAGTCCATGCAGTAAGGCACACATGTCACTGCTAGTATAACACTGCAACCCGCAATACTGTAATGGCGCACATTGTGTATCTGACGTGCATAGTTAACGCACAACCAATGAAAATCGGATTAACTTAACTGTTGTTATTAGTCTGTTTCCGAACAAACGTGGAGA
Organism: Clitarchus hookeri; assembly: GCA_002778355.1. Lineage (NCBI taxonomy): Eukaryota > Metazoa > Arthropoda > Insecta > Phasmatodea > Phasmatidae > Clitarchus > Clitarchus hookeri. Next base: position 32,008 of record NQII01004349.1, read on the forward strand.
ATAAGGCAACACTAAGTAGCAAGCAGATAAGCTATCTATTACTTTCAAGAACTGCAGGTTTTGCATGCACGTTAACTAACAATAGAACGTTCTTTCATTCAGAAAGTCATTCGTTTTACATTGCATGAATAACACAATCGGAGCAGCATGTGGATATCTCATCAGTGCTGAGGTCCACCGAGCATACGTGAATGTAAGACGGAGAGCAGAGTCGTGTCTGATACAGGATGGTCGACATTTAGAACACTTATGAAGAGTGCTGTGTGCGAATGAATGTTCCCAGTTCCCAGTCCCCAGTCTTTCTCTCTCACGATACCATTATTTACAGTACACCTGACGTCCTTTTGATTGTACTTACACTAGGTATGCATGCAAGAAAAACAACATGTTTCGTTGATTTCCTTTTGATTGTAGTAAGAAAACCACGTTTGCTATCAATTTTCATTGTGCGTAAAATATGCACGTCAGAAAAAAAAGTGTCTTGGTAAATGTTGTTTCATTTTAGACGATCTAGATACTTAATACGACCCACATTCCAATTTGCAATTTCAAATCTCACTCCCCATACCCGTACCTGAGGTATATTCAGGAGAATGGGATTACTACCAATCGATGCTTCATATAGGGTATAGTTATCACACTTGTTTCGCGAGCCCCCGGTGTCGTGTTGCTTCCGAGAAAATGGGGTGATACGGCTGCTGTGAATCATTCTGTATATCCCAAAATACTGTTTTATTAATGAGCAACTTAGTTACCCATTGAAGTCTTACAATATCTAATTTTATTCCTATCAGTATTCTAGAAGGGTGACTTTTAATTTTTTTAAGGTCATAATCTCCGCCAAAGTTATCTGGCCTAAACGAATACGGTTACAACGTCCCAAATTTCTGTGACTGTGTTTTATATGTATTTTAGATTATTCTGAGACAGCAATATTAGAAAGTCGAGGGCCTTTACCGGGAACAACCTTATTATCCGTTTGTGAAAATTAAGATGAAAAAATTGTTGTTATATTTTTTCATGTTGTCTTTGCCTATTTCTAAATCGCCGTTTTCGTGTTACTAGCAAACAAGTACGAAATATGACCCAGCGTATCACTGGATGTAACATACAACATTTCCAAATGCATTGAAACTACAAGGCTAAAGTGACGTGGATTCTCGTTGAAAGTCTACACTTTCGAAAATACTAGCTCACTCCAGACGCCTTCTACGTCTTCTGCTGTTCCATTTTGTGTACTGGTATAGTGTAAATGCGTGTGATTAGTGAAATATGCGTTCGTTGCACTTGGAGATGTCTGGCACTAATTCACACGATTTTTTACTTATTTTACACGCCTGTAATTATAATCACCGCGGTGATTGTGAAACTTTTTTTTAAAGTCATTCTATATCTTTGTAATTACATAACTATATCTTTCTTCTAGGAAGCAAAGTAAAGCATGACGACTGCTGGGAAATATTGTAATTGCAAAATACACACAATACTCACAATAAGTTACTGGAGTGATATGCGTTATACACAAAAATATTTACTACACCATTTTTAGTTTATCTATCTTCGCCATCACTTTGCGAGTCTCTGGAAAATACGTTAGTGTTGACATTTTTCTCTCTCAACCCCTCCCCATATTCTTAACTTAAAATTTTTCTTCGTCATGTCGAAAACATATTAAATGTTACTTTACCCCTCCATGTAAACAACCTATGAAATCTAGAAACAAGGAGTTAGTAATGACGAAATATGGCGTAGGTAACTTAAATTATTAAAATAAAATTAATGTGTTCCTGTCAGAGCTTGAAATAATATTAAGTGTCAGCCGGTACTTAGATGTAGTGCCAATGTAACTGTGGCGAACAAAATATAACTGAACTATCTGTCCCAATTAACAAAATTAATAAGATGTTAATATCTTTGAAATTTTTATGTACCTAAAATTACGATTATTTCATTTGTAAAATTATTTTATTTAAATAACATAATTTAATTTAAAGGGCTTCGTTTTCATTGGCTGCGTTAATATCCGAGCAATGTAGAATCCCTGTGGAGGGAAAAAAAACTAATGGTTAGTCGGTGAAAAGCACGCAGAAGGGTAACTCGGACACGTACATGGGAATCTGGAATTCAAGGGAGAAAAAATGTAGCTTAGCCGCGATACCCTCTTTCATCAGAGTGCATTAGTACGATGCAGCAGTGGAACACCCGGGGTCCCGCCATTTTTTACTCCGCCTTAGGCGCCACAACATTTTCCATAACTTACAAGAAAAAAAAAGTTTTCCGAACGAGGCCGGCAGGGTAAATAGGCAGAAGGAAAGGAAGGAGAAAGGGGGAACAGATGCATACACTTACGAAGTTGGTTTGNGGGGGGTTGTGGGTTTGAAGGGGGGTTGCTGCGGGCCATTTAAGAACTCCTGGATGGCCCCCTCCTGCCCCAGACCAAACTTTTCCCAAGGCACAGTTTTTCTCCTCGTCACTCCCTTCTGTTAACTCGCTCGCTGAGGAGGGTGGGTAGAAGGACCATATGCGTGCATGAGTGTGTGCGTGTGTGTCAGTTTCTGGAACTTGGTTGACAAGATGCCGCTCTCGTCAAGTACCGCTCATGAGCAGAGCGGTGCATGTCGCTCGTTGATGTATCGCGTGCTGCCTCTCGACGACAGGACTTCGTCCAAGGACAATACCACCCAGGACGAGAAGCGACTATCTTAAATTTCAGACTGTGACTTCCTGAGACCCTGGTGAGAGACATTAGATAACTGAACTTGAATGTGTACCCTTCGGGAATGAATTGCGGTTTTTTATAATGAAATGTGGATATTGACACACAAAGGGCTACAACACTTGTATGATAATAAATTAAATTAAATTTAAAACCAATTTTTTTTATCAAACTTTGAAAAATGGCTGAAAAACAATGCCAAGACAATAATAAATGTAATTATTTATTAAAGCAAATTTTACTGATGTCATAGAGTAATTAGGAATAAACATTGGTTCTCAGGACAATATAACCTTCATTGCCAACAGCATTTTTTGAGGTAATATTTCTGAGAAGCTTTGTGGGTTATAGAGGAAACTGAAGCACTTTGAAGTCAATGTGACTTCAAGTCCTGTTCGTGTAATGCCCTATGAATATTGTACTATTTAATAAAAATAAATTTGGAAGTAATAAACAAGTTCACCTAAATGAACTGCTGCACAAAAAAAAATCTATTTTGAAAAAGGAATTTTTCACCACGCTCGGTGAGACTCGGTGAAACAGGAATTCATGAGAAATTATACCTGTACATAAAATTTTGAGGTAGCGTTGTCTTGCAGAGTGGTAAAAAAACTACGAAATAGTGAATTAAATGCGTGAAACAGTTAGCATTAATGAGTATACCGAGTTACCTTGAAATAATTATAGGTATGACACGCAAACGTAAAATATTGATAATGTCGCTATTTCGGCGTAAATATGTCTAGTAGCCTACTACAACCATATAAGTTTAAAAGGCGTATGTAGAACTAGTACTATGCCATTTTTGGCGGCAATCGGTTGGGTATTGGCTGAGATAAGTTGTAGAAGCATACCAACTGTATATTGTCAGCTGGAGCTTTGAAGTGCCTGCCACAACCGTGCAGATGCACGAGTCTGTCTGATCTGTCCGAGCTGGTCGTGCTGTTGGTGATACGGCATCTGATTGGCTCACGTGACCTGTGGCGTCGGATGCTGATGGTGCAGACGTGAGGTGAGGTGCTGACCGACTGCAGGTGGCGAGACACTATCCTTCGAGGTCAGAAAGGACGGACTGCGCCGTCAGCATCTGACGTCAGCAACGTCGAGACCAATGGGAAGCTTTGTTTATACACACAAAAGTGAAAACGCGCGAAATGTTACGGTTTGTACACAACCTATTTAATAGCTTATATATTAGTTTAGCCGTTTTGGTATGAAGAGCTGGACTCTTTGCTAAGTGATGCAGTGCTGCTAAGGTCATTTTTATATAATATTAATGATAAGCAGTATAATATACGGCGAAGAAATGTCCAAACAAATAGCAAATGGTGAAACAGAAATGAAAACAAAAATGGTGACCTGTCTTTTCAATTGCATTTATCAGGCAACCTCATTGTAGCACTCGTCGTGATCGGACATCTGTCGAAAGGCTCGGACAGACGCATCTGCACGATTGTTGCAGGACCTTGAACGTTATTGGGGAATTCACAGTCAAATATGGTTTTTGTTGAACAAAATAAAACTGTTTAGTTGTACCTTTATACTCAAGTGGACTCCGCAAAACTATTTTCTATTCGAAATAAAAAAAATGTTAGGTTGATGTTTTTTCAAAACATATTTTCAGTGATGTCTTCAAAATGGGGATTTATGGAGACGGTCTGGCCAGAGTGTACTAACACAATACTAATTTTGTTTGAAATTGACGAGCTGTCTGTCCCGATCATAACGGTGTACAGCTGCAACCAAAAAATTAGCACGGTCTTCATAAAAAAAAAAAAAAAAAAATGGAAGCCTGCTTAAAAGAAAACAAATGAAGTTGTGTTTTTATACTGAGTGCCACACCGAACGAGGTGCCTGTGCTAAACAATCAAACTCGCATTCTGGAGGACCCGGGTTGGATTCCCGGTCCAGCTATCCTGATTCCGGTTTTCCATTGTTTTCCGAAGTCACTCCAGACGAATGCTGGAATGCATCTTCTGCTTCTCTGAGCACTTGCTCCGTCTGCACTCAAAAAAAGGTCTGTTTCAGCCAAAAAAAAAAAAAAATTGTTTAGCATATGGCAAAAAAATATATATATTTTGCCTTAACAAAATAATTTGTTGGGCAGACAAAACTTGAAAAGCAACAAAATTAATTTTATTATTCTAACTTAGACAAAACAAAATCTCTGTGTTGGACCAAAAGAAATTACAACTGTCAACAAATTACTTAGTTGACTTAACTGTATAGATTTGCTTGGCCACCCACTTGATTGCCTTCGTTTGAATACAACTCGCAAATTTGTTAGCATTTTTGTGACAATTAGAGTACTAACAATGTTTGTTAGTGAATTTATTGATGCTTAATAAGGGTATAAAAATCCTTTTAAAAAAAGTTAAGCCGGAAACTATAAAGTGAAGTTGTAAAACTTGAAATTATTATTCACGTAAGTTGTATTTAAAGACGCTTAATTTTCAGTTGTAGGCACTGCAGCTGAGTTATCTAGGGTGTAGCGCAAAAACCGTAGTTTCCGATCTCTGTCGGGCTTCATTTTTTTATATAGTAACCGAAAGTGTTTAATGCACGTAGCTGCAACAACTAAATCTTCGATTGGAACAACCAAGTAAGACTAACGATATGGTTTGGTTTCCACAACCTAATATTTCGTTGCCCCTACACAAATAGTTAATTTGGAAGTTTTAAACAAACATTGTTTGATTGTACAAAACGTTTTTCTCAGTGTAACGGCATCGGTGTCGACGAGACGATAAGACCAATCAACCTATCTTTTCTGTACTCCCCCTCCCCCCTTCTCCTTCCAGGCACATTAAGAGGTGCATGTATTAGAACATCATAGAAACACGCACTATGGTCAGCTGAGATTACTTTGATGNTCCAGGCACATTAAGAGGTGCATGTATTAGAACATCATAGAAACACGCACTATGGTCAGCTGAGATTACTTTGATGAACACTCCAGGGGTGCATTTATGGAGGGAGCTTCCATTTGTCGGCCCAGGAAATTAGCTCCGAAAACGTGGAGAAAATTTCTCAAGGCTTTGTTTCTTCTGTAATATTACGTATTCTTTATATTCGATGATCGCATTCATTTCTATAGTGTTTCCAATTTTTTTTGGCCGCGGACGTAGCTGTAGTTGCCTCACGAAAATATGTATAAGCCATTCACAATAAAGTGCGCACTTTTTGAAGCCCCTCCAGCAGGCATCAACCACTAATAAAAACATTTTGTGACAGCATTATGCGTCAATTTTTGAGAGCGGTGAAATGTATACACTGTGTTTATTAGTCGCACGTCAATGTTTATATTTAAAAATTGACCCACAGATAGAAATTTGTTGAAAGGAAATATATATCAGGGCCTTAAAAAGGTACCAATTTACCGTGAATAGCTTATACACGATATACTTAAGGGGTTGCATCACACTCAGAAAATGTCTACTTCTCGACGAGTGGTAGCTTGGAATGACTTGGTACCTTCCTGCGTTTGTCACAATCAAGATTGGCTTGCCTTTCACCCGATAGCCTACATCTCTGGCATTAATAATGTTGCCCTTGCATTTCATACACCATTCGATGCTCTCCTGTAAGGTATTGAACGCCTTCGCAGTAATCGTTAAAAAAAAAATGTAATTGTCGACCGGGTTGGAAAAAGGGGG
>NQII01004349.1:38416-101062 GCA_002778355.1 Clitarchus hookeri
TTGCTGGTTGTAACCGAAAAACAGTTATTTTGATTACGAATAAAAATAACTTCAACGTTACAATCGAATGATTCTTGCCATTATAATCGGCATTTGAATTTTTTTATATTTATTGGGCATTTGTAAATTTTCTTCTCCATGTATTATGCACTTATTCGTGCAAGTATTAAGAAACTACAGTGTGAAATTTTAGTAACTGTGCTGAATAATCTTAATTTATTGCTTCTTTTTAGTTGACATGCTTTCAAATACGTGTGTATAACATATGCCCTTGCAAGATATTTAAAATAATTAATATGCCACTGTTCAAACCAATTTTTATTCCCATAAGTACTAAACAAATTAATTTAAAAATGAATTCCAAAAATTCTGAAAAAAAATTATTAATAGGACGTTAATAACCAGAATTATTTTCCTTGTTTTCTTGTCAACGCTTTATAGTTAGTATCTATGTAAAAAATATACATGTACCTACAAGGCTTGGAATAACTTGGAAAAATTATTAGAATTGTGTTAATGCCGAACGAGCCAGAACAATGGTACAGTTGCTGGAGCTCTAGCCGTTGAAAAGGTTCCATCGTGACAGGGATATCGTGCGCGATGTTCAGTGACACCGGCCTCACGTCACTGCAAGTCTGCGCGTTTGTGACAGGTGTCACGTCGTGCGTGACAGCAAAGGGAACGCACCATCCTCCGGCGATGGAAACGACAGCCGCCTGTAAACATCTATAATTCGCGCAACATGCGTGCTCCTGGGACGAGGCTCGTGGCGCGGCAGTAGCTGCGAACGCGATATAGGCTGGTCACCGTCAACTGAGCACTTCTGAAAGCCCGGCTTCAGATCTTCATGCAAGCACAATGTCTATTGTCAATTCACGGATGCTTCCAAATTTTCTGAAGCCATACTAATGTTCTACTTCCATGATATCCCTCATGCAAACAAATCTTAACCAAGTCCAGAAATTTACACTAAACAGACACGGCTCTGCATTCGTTCATGATGTTGAACTAGTTTTTTTATTTTATTCTTCACTTATATATACTTCACAGGACGGGGGAAGCTTCCCACATGCAGGTTCATTTAGCACTTGTAATGGTTTTCAATTGAAGACACAACATACCTTAGCAGAGTAGGGTAGAATCCATTTGCTGCCACAGTCTACCAGCGTGGTCGTATGTATTTGGCCTGTACACTCTTCGGTCCAGCAGTAAGTTGCGCCGGTATCTACGTCTCGCAGGATATAGTTCAATTTCTTGCTCTCATAGCGTAGTTCATGACGTAGTTCAGTAATATCTTCAATGTCGACACGTGTTGCTAGTATACGTCCATTTGCAGGTAGCTCGCTCTTTAGCCGGAGATTGAAGACCGCGCACTGTTCGCACTTCTAGCATGGCAGAATGCGCCAGTGGAAGTTATCCCAGTTGTCGTGATATCCCCACAAATGATTTTCACCATCACATATCTGCACTTGCTCGTGTCCCAGCTCTGATTTAAAAACAACTCTTCTATAACTAATAAAGTAGCTCACGTACGAGTTCACATCTTCCGGCAGAAACGACACACAGTCATGTATGTCAAACGGATTACACATGGCGGACGATAGCTCTCTTCTGAATGATACACTGATGTCTACTGCGGCTAGTTCTAACACTTGTTTCTTCTTATATTGCTGCCAGGTATGTCTCACATGTTAACGGCGAACACATTGTCTTCCGCATAACTGTTCTACGATGCATGCAAATTGTATGGCACTCACCTGTACAGCACTCGGTCCAGCGGGTAATTACATTGTCTGTGTTAGCCTCACAGACTTCATACGCAATAATAGCACGAGGAAACCAAACCTGATGTATATTCTCTTCATCTGCTAGTGTTAACATTGTACGGAGTGAACAAGGTAGCTACATTTCAGGTCTCAGGTGATATACCGCACATAAATATATATTACATGGTATCGAGCGAAGGCAGTCCTCGTCGCTTCGGTACAGCCAGTGTTCAAGTCCGTTACAGCATTCTACCAGGGAGGGCCGACCGGGAGGTTTGAAGTGAACTCGACTGTATTCGTTGACTTTGCCCTCGTACGTGACTAGAGGGTTGAATGTTACATGCATGACTGAATATTATTATATATGCTAGAAGAGCGTCTTGCTTCCACATTTATGACAAAAGATTTCTACAACACGCATTGGCCTGTCATTTTACAATAGCTGAGAGGTTGAACACTATATACATGACTGATTATTTATATATATGATATTCTAGGAGAGAGAGAGAATCTTTCACATTTATGAAAACACAATGGCATGCATTGATCTGCCATTGTCAATTGGCTTAATGCCAGCATAACTGAATCTAATTGTTGACACATTAAGCTTAATCATAACGGCGTCGGTGATGAGTTGACCATAACGAGTAGGCAGTCCAATGCGAAACTCTTCGTCTAACATACAGGTTATACACTTGCCGTATGCGGTCTCAGTCCTCCTGAAATCAGATGCGANACAGTTATTTTGATTACGAATAAAAATAACTTCAACGTTACAATCGAATGATTCTTGCCATTATAATCGGCATTTAAATTTTTTAATATTTATTGGGCATTTGTAAATTTTCTTCTCCATGTATTATGCACTTATTCGTGCAAGTATTAAGAAAGTACAGTGTGAAATTTTAGTAACTGTGCTGAATAATCTTAATTTATTGCTTCTTTTTAGTTGACATGCTTTCAAATACGTGTGTATAACATATGCCCTTGCAAGATATTAAAAATAATTAATATGCCACTGTTCAAACCAATTTTTATTCCCATAAGTACTAAACAAATTAATTTAAAAATGAATTCCAAAAATTCTGAAAAAAAATTATTAATAGGACGTTAATAACCAGAATTATTTTCCTTGTTTTCTTGTCAACGCTTTATAGTTAGTATCTATGTAAAAAATATACATGTACCTACAAGGCTTGGAATAACTTGGAAAAATTATTAGAATTGTGTTAATGCCGAACGAGCCAGAACAATGGTACAGTTGCTGGAGCTCTAGCCGTTGAAAAGGTTCCATCGTGACAGGGATATCGTGCGCGATGTTCAGTGACACCGGCCTCACGTCACTGCAAGTCTGCGCGTTTGTGACAGGTGTCACGTCGTGCGTGACAGCAAAGGGAACGCACCATCCTCCGGCGATGGAAACGACAGCCGCCTGTAAACATCTATAATTCGCGCAACATGCGTGCTCCTGGGACGAGGCTCGTGGCGCGGCAGTAGCTGCGAACGCGATATAGGCTGGTCACCGTCAACTGAGCACTTCTGAAAGCCCGGCTTCAGATCTTCATGCAAGCACAATGTCTATTGTCAATTCACGGATGCTTCCAAATTTTCTGGAGCCATACAAAAGTTCTACTTCCATGATATCCCTCATGCAAACAAATCTTAACCAAGTCCAGAAATTTACACTAAACAGACAATGCTCTGCATTCGTTCATGATGTTGAACTAGTTTTTTTATTTTATTCTTCACTTATATGTACTTCACAGGATGAGGGAAGCTTCCCACATGCAGGTTCATTTAGCTCTTGTAATGGTTTTCAATTGAAGACACAACTTACCTTAGCAGAGCCGGGTAGAATCCATTTGCTGCCACAGTCTACCAGCGTGGTCGTATGTATTTGGCCTGTACACTGTTCGGTCCAGCAGTAAGTTGCGCCGGTATCTACGTCTCGCAGGATATAGTTCAATTTCTTGCTCTCATAGCGTAGTTCAGTAATATCTTCAATGTCGACACGTGTTGCTAGTATACGTCCATTTGCAGGTAGCTCGCTCTTTAGCCGGAGATTGAAGACCGCGCACTATTCGCACTTCTAGCATGGCAGAATGCGCCAGTGGAAGTTATCCCAGGTGTCGTGATATCCCCACAAATGATTTTCACCATCACATATCTGCACTTGCTCGTGTCCCAGCTCTGGTTTAAAAACAACTCTTCTATAACTAATAAAGTAGCTCACGTATAAGTTCACATCTTCCGGCAGAAACGACACACAGTCATGCATGCCAAACGAATTACACATGGCGGACGATAGCTCTCTTCTGAATGATACAATGATGTCTACTGCGGCTAGTTCTAACACTTGTCTCTTCTTATATTGCTGCCAGGTATGTCTCACATGTTAACGTCCAACACATTGTCTTCCGCATAACTGTTCTACGATGCATGCCAATTGTATGGCACTCACCTGTACAGCACTCGGTCCAGCGGGTAATTACATTGTCTGTGTTAGCCTCACAGAGTTCATACGCAATAGCACGAGGAAACAAAACCTGATGTATATTCTCTTCGTATGCTAGTGTTAATATTGCACGGAGTGAACAAGGTAGCTACATTTAAGGTCTCAGGTGATATACCGCACTTAAAAATATATTACATGTTATCGAGCGAAGGTAGTTCTCGTCACTTCGGCACAGCCAGTGTTCAAGTCCGTTACAGAATTCTACCAGGGAGAGCCGACCGGGAGGTTTGAAGTGAACTCGCCTGTATCCCTTGACTTCGCCCTCGTACGTGACTAGCGGGTTGAATGTTACATGCATGACTGAATATTATTATACATGCTAGGAGAGCATCTTGCTTCCACATTTGGGACAAAATATTTCTACAACACGCATTGGCCTGACATTTTACAATAGCTGAGAGGTTGAACACTATATACATGACTGATTATTTATATACATGATATGCTAGGAGAGAGAGAGAGTCTTTCACATTTATGAAAATTCAATGGCATGCATTGATCTGCCATTGTCAATTGGCTTAATGCCAGCATAGCTGAATCTAATTGTTGACACATTAAGCTTAATCATAACGGCGTCGATGATGAGTTGACCATAACGAGTAGGCAGTCCGATGCGAAACTCTTCGTCTAACATACAGGTTATACACTTGCCGTATGCGGTCTCAGTCCTCCTGAAATCAGATGCGATGTACAGCTTCCCGATGATAACGTCCAACAGCAGCATACACTGGCCGGTCCCGTTCAGCTTGGAGATCAGACCCTCCATTCTTGATACATGATCAGTATTATAGTTGCCCTCCTCGCAGGCTGCCCTATTTATAGTAGCTCCGGTGTTGTTTTCGAAAATAATTTGACCCTCGCAGCAGGCCTCTCCTCACCACCTCCTTAACAACAGCACATTCAGGCAAGGACACGCGAGGCCACGGCTGCATGCAGCACACACGTGGACATTGTTTTTTAATACCGTTCTCTCAGCTTTCTAAACGAAGGACAGCCAGCCTCCGTTCGGAGATCACAGAGTTTTATTTTCGTGTTGCAATAAATGCTTAAATGTCGCTTCTGCTCCGGCCTGGCTACGCAGAACGTAGGCCTGAGTAAAGGGTGAAAAATTCTCCACGGAGGTTATATCAATTCTACAGTCCACCACACCCGATTTAATTCTATCATCCTGTTTACTATCGTCAAAGACAAGTAGGGGTGCAGTGTTCATAAAAGCGTTAAGTTCGAGTGTGGGAGCCTGTGTTTGTCCGTAATACGACCTCTCGAAGTCTGTGTACATTTGATACGAGACCATATACACGCAGTTTGTAAAATCAATGTTTAAATCACCATATGGGTAAGCCTCAGAGTTAAAGAAAATTGTAACGTTCTTAATATTTACATGAACAAATTTCGAATGGTCGGTAGTTATTACATTCTGTTTGCCTGTCTGAAACGCAATAATTATATATCTCGGTTTTTGACTCGTGAAACTAGTTTTAACGTTCCAATTTACGCTCGTGGAGGCTGGAATACTTGGGCAAGTCTCTAAACTCCATGTACCAAAAACAATATCTACGTTCCTTCCTTTCTCCGCACATTTCAATAATTTTACACCTTCAGACATGTTAACCTGCACATTAGGCAGTAACCAGTCAAAAGAGCGTATTGAGAGCATTGCAGCTTCCGGTGCTGCACCAGTGTCTTGGAGTGTGTTCATTTGATTGTTAGCCATGTGAATAACTAACTCTGGTTTTGAATTTATAATTACATGCTTGTAATCTTCCGCGAACCCTAACAGCATAGCTAGTGAAATACATACTTAAAATTTATCGTTGGCATAGACAGGGACCTTAAAGTCCTCTTCGATTCCCCAGGCCACCATTTTGGCAGCCGACAATTGGTTAGGCATTAATGATAGATAGTTTTTTGTTGTGGGCGTGATTCCAANATAGTTGCCCTCCTCGCAGGCTGCCCTATTTATAGTAGCTCCGGTGTTGTTTTCGAAAATAATTTGACCCTCGCAACAGGCCTCTCCTCACCACCTCCTTAACAACAGCACATTCAGGCAAGGACACGCGAGGCCACGGCTGCATGCAGCACACACGTGGACATTGTTTTTTAATACCGTTCTCTCAGCTTTCTAAACGAAGGACAGCCAGCCTCCGTTTGGAGATCACAAGAGTTTTATTTTCGTGTTGCAATAAATGCTTAAATGTCGCTTCTGCTCCGGCCTGGCTACGCAGAACGTAAGCCTGAGTAAAGGGTGAAAAATTCTCCACGGAGGTTATATCAATACTACAGTCCACCACGCCCGATTTAATTCTATCATCCTGTTTACTATCGTCAAAGACAAGTAGGGGTGCAGTGTTCATAAAAGCGTTAAGTTCGAGTGTGGGAGCCTGTGTTTGTCCGTAATACGACCTCTCGAAGTCTGTGTACATTTGATACGAGACCATATACACGCCGTTTGTAAAATCAATGTTTAAATCACCATATGGGTAAGCCTCAGAGTTAAAGAAAATTGTAACGTTCTTAATATTTACATGAACAAATTTCGAATGGTCGGTAGTTATTACATTCTGTTTGCCTGTCTGAAACGCAATAATTATATATCTCGGTTTTTGACTCGTGAAACTAGTTTTAACGTTCCAATTTACGCTCGTGGAGGCTGGAATACTTGGGCAAGTCTCTAAACTCCATGTACCAAAAACAATATCTACGTTCCTTCCTTTCTCCGCACATTTCAATAATTTTACACCTTCAGACATGTTAACCTGCACATTAGGCAGTAACCAGTCAAAAGAGCGTATTGAGAGCATTACAGCTTCCGGTGCTGCACCAGTGTCTTGGAGTGTGTTCATTTGATTGTCAGCCATGTGAATAACTAACTCTGGTTTTGAATTTATAATTACATGCTTGTAATCTTCCGCGAACCCTAACAGCATAGCTAGTGAAATACATACTTAAAATTTATCGTTGGCATAGACAGGGACCTTAAAATCCTCTTCGATTCCTCAGGCCACCATTTTGGCAGCCGACAATTGGTTAGGCATTAATGATAGATAGTTTTTTGTTGTGGGCGTGATTCCAACATAATGCATCGCGTCTACTTCACACCTATTCAGTTCATATGCGATTCTACTTATGTGAAGAATACCATTTCTAATGATTTTAGTCGTCGCAGGAAGAGCATTACCTGGCTTCGTCAGCGCCCCTGGAAGCGCAAATATGAATTACACGAAGTGGTGTATATATCTTGGTTTTGTACTGGGATCCGGACCTCGGACGAGGGTACGTAACGGACCTGGCAGATAGGAAGAGTAAGTGTGGATTTCAACCTTGGTGATCGCATCTTCGAACACTGCCGGCTCTGCTACGTTTAAAATTTCCACATCTATACTTGAGCATTAATCCCAATCTTCTAAGGAAATGGGCATTTTCAGATGTTAGCGCTCTGCATGCTCGACTCATACCGACTTTAGATTTGGTACTGTAAGCGACTTATATTACTTTTGCATGCTTACTTTTCAATCCCATCTTTCCTTCAATGCAAGCGTACCGTTATCTCCTCGCCTCGAAAATTAATCAAACGACTATCTTGATCCAAAATAGAGACTATGACTTCCTGCACGTTCTCCATCACAACTTGGACATAAATGGGGGTTTTCGGTACATTAACCAGCTTAAAGCCGGGTGGCATCATGACTGAAAATTCGTGTAGTGCCTGGCTTGGTTTACCTTTGAGATACGACCCACTAACCAAATTGCAGTTTATTCTTATGACATTCACAGGGAAAATATTTACCGGCACTGTAGATTCGTGTGTTTTATTAGCCTCGTATTTTACATTCTCAAACCCAAGCATTGAGGCGAGAGCATCGCTTCACGTGAAGTCTATCTGCACAGTACAGAACATCTCGCTGTGCATGGTATTTGAATTACCTCGCAGCACTAACGTCACGTCCTGTCCCAGCTCACGCTTAAGGTACTCGCCTATGTATTCAATCTCATACGAACCTGTGGGTATACGCACCTCCCCTCTGTTACCTTCTCCCTTAACATAACAGAACATACAATTACGTTCATCAATGATCGGTAACGAGAAGTAAGTTTGAAAATATATCACCGGCACAGACCACACACATTTCAGGGTATGTGGGCGAATGTGCACAGAATGCAATACTGAACTATTGCCCGACACGATCAGGGTTACAGAGATGGCTGCAGCCCCACAACTAGTGCCTCCTCGTTAAGTATCTACCTTGTAAGGAATCTCAGACAAAGATGTCCACAGTTCCATTCTCGTGGTTGTTGCTGTGGTCTATGAATATAATATATTCTCACCCCTCATACGTTTTCTGTTCTGGCGGCATCCTTAGGTTTCCATAACTATCAAAGTAGTGGACCGTATTGCCATTCTTTTTATATGTGGTCCAATGAGTTACCGGGCCAGTGCTACTATCTAGGTTCAATATGCCGCACTCGACATGCCGCGCGCGACGCGGTAGTCTATTGTGCATCAACACGCCTCAGAAATTACTTATTTTTGATTTTCGCGCACATATTTTCGTATTTCAAAGTTGGTAAGCGGGTGGACAGGCAGTCCTCTTAAAATCGCCTCGTTATTTTGCGTCGGCGCATTCTTTTCCTGCTTCCTCCCCCCGATACTGGTATATAGGGATGCAGGCACAGCCCACGACTGTTTTTTTGCACCTCTGGCAAGTGCCCCTTTATTTCTATTATGCCTCAAAGTCTCCATTAACCATTTGTTTTCCTTCTTGGCTGTATTCACAGCCCTGGCAATACCACTGGCACCTCGGATTAGACTACTTAGAACACCTAGTGCCGGTAAAATGAATGGTAAAATTCCTCCATGCTTCCCTACTACTCTATGTGGTTTCCTGCCAGTGTGTTTCTTTTTCGTCCTTCCAAATTTCAATCCCATGCCCCTCTTAACTTCAGTCTTCATAATCTTAGACACCCCCTCCCCAAGCAGCTAAGCATTCGCCGAGCTTGGACTTGTAATAACCAACTATTGACTTGGGTTTATCTGCAAGAATTGTATAGGCTGTGTGTCTGTCTTCCAACTTATTACTTATCATGTAAGAAATATCGCTTTCCTTGCAAGCATCGTCTAACACATTAATAAGCAATCACCTTGCTTTAATCTTTGCTCCAGACATGTGCTGGGACCGCGATACTTATAACATGGAATATGTGATTCGAAGGGAAGGTTATTTATTAGTGTATTTACCAGACCTCGTCCTCTCTTGCTCTTGCTTCCATGGCACATTACAACATACTAACCCCCTTAATTGATTGGTTAAACTGCTTTATATGTTTTGTGGTCATCCAGGACTTCGAACCTATTCGGTATTGTATCTGTAAAATATGCCTGCTGTGGATAATTTTTTCGGAGAAGTTGCTAGGAAGACTACACAGCGAAAATTTACTTTCTCGGGTAAGAAGGTCGTCCCCTGGGGGTGAACTTTGCCGTCAACACATTTTTTCGGGTGGCCTACCAATGCCGCGTGCCTGTTATGACACAGCGACGAAAACACATAGTTTCCCCATGTGGTCCTCAGTATGCGCTGATGATGAAATGCTGTTGCGAGACTGGTAACCGGTGATGAAGCACGAGGGAATGTATACGAGTCATTGTCTAAGATTAATATTATTAATACCCGACTCTTGCAGAAACNGGTGATGAAGCACGAGGGAATGTATACGAGTCATTGTCTAAGATTAATATTATTAATACCCGACTCTTGCAGAAAAATATTTAAATTATGCATTGGTAAGATCTGTCTTTAGGATCCAGCTATTATACCTTGGGTGAAAGCCTAGCCACTAGACAAATACACTATTACCCTTCCGCTGTAAAACCTTTTCCACCAAATAAGTGTNGGTGATGAAGCACGAGGGAATGTATACGAGTCATTGTCTAAGATTAATATTATTAATACCCGACTCTTGCAGAAACATATTTAAATTATGCATTGGTAAGATCTGTCTTTAGGATCCAGCTATTATACTTGGGTGAAAGCCTAGCCACTAGACAAATACACTATTACCCTTCCGCTGTAAAACCTTTTCCACCAAATAAGTGTGCGGAAACTGTGTTTGTAAAATCTCTTGTTCTTAGAATCCTCCTTTCAGCTTCTCACCATTCAAATCAACAAGTTCATAGGTCCAAGGTTCGTAATGGCGAATCTTGGCAACCTGGTTTATTTGCCTAGACCAATTAGGTTTGTAAGATTTCGCAAAAGGAGATTTTATATGTGAAAAGTGGACACAGTCACCCAGCTTCACCTTAGATTTGCACCTATCCAATATCTTATCGTTTTTTAAAATTTTCTCCAGCAAAGTGTCATCTTTAACGTCCACTGGACGCATATGGATGGTCATATGTACTCTGGTATTGTATTTGGAAATTAGACGAGGCNGTCATCTTTAACGTCCACTGGACGCATATGGATGGTCATATGTACTCTGGTATTGTATTTGGAAATTAGACGAGGCAGAATATCTAGCCATGCATAACTTCCGCGCATCGAGGACTCACACCACATATCTGTTTTTAATGTGCGGTTGAATCGCTCCATTATAGAAGCTTTCTTATCTCCGTGCATGCTGTAGTGGTTAATTTTATTCACATCCATTAGTGAACGTAAACCCTTATTGTAGAATTCCCTACCTAAATCAGTCTGCATATTTTTAGGCGAACTCTTATCACGTAAAACCGTTTTCATCACGATAGTAACATCCACCCAGCTTTTCCGAGGATCTGGGATGGCCCAAGCATATTTGCTGAAACAATTAATTACTGTTAACATATATATATATCGCTTATTAACAGAAGCATACGGAATCATTTCCACCAGGTCAGTTTGGTACACATCGCGAAGTCCAAATATAAGTACCCTCCTTCTCTGGAAATGTCTTCGTGCTGGCTGGTGCAGCTCAGCTGCAATCGCTGCACGNGTCCAAATATAAGTACCCTCCTTCTCTGGAAATGTCTTCGTGCTGGCTGGTGCAGCTCAGCTGCAATCGCTGCACGAGACATTTTATTTTCAGTACATGTATCCACCTTCACGCAATTCTTCCATGATATTCACAATCTCATTCGTGTGTGAATGATTGCCTGTCTGTTGAGATGCAATGAGTAGTCGCAGGCGCGCTACAGGCTTGTTGACATCGTTCCAGTACACATACTCTAGCTGACTGCCTCTATCAAGCTTCGAAGTNTGACATCGTTCCAGTACACATACTCTAGCTGACTGCCTCTATCAAGCTTCGAAGCGAGTCCCGAGCCACTAGCTAAGCCTATGTCTGGAAACAACTCGGCAACAATGTCGAATTTCAGGTGTGACTCGTCCTTATGTGTATTGGTGTTTATGTTATTATCAGTTAAATGCGCACTTGTGATTTTAAGTAATTTCTTGTATTGGTGAAGTGCCTCTCACGTAAACCCACCAGGTCTGCATTTAAATAATAGCTCGTAGAGGCCCGGAGATGCCTGTATTGTTTCATTATCAATCTGTATATAATCATTGGGTAGAAAAAATATTTTCTTATTGCCCAAATACCATTTCTTATTCTTTCTATAAACACCATAAATTCCATCATTAAAACGAGATGTGTAAGAAGTGATATAATTACGAACATTGTCCGAGTGCAAGTGAGAGCCGTCCTTTTTTTCACGTTTTCATTCAGCCGAAGAAACATTATCATCCTCGTCGACCTCTGGAAGTGGCTTGAGTTCGACGTCCGGGTCAGTCTTCATGTTACCGACAGGGGAAAAGTTTGCCTCTGTAAAGTATCCAGCTGGGATGTGAGCGGGCAGAAGGCTTCTTCCAATACTGCACCATGCTCCATACGTGCTCACTTTGCTAGTAGGTAGTTATCATGCACACTTGCAATGACGTGGCATTAATCCTCGATGGTGGGAGACATTATACTAAAAATATAAGTGAATTGTTTATACTATATATATGTATATATATATGACAATGGCTCCAAGCACAATCATATTTATAATTTTATCTTCGAACATATTGAGTTTCTGGAGGATGGNCATACTATATATATGTATATATATGACAATGGCTCCAAGCACAATCATATTTATAATTTTATCTTCGAACATATTGAGTTTCTGGAGGACGGCAGTACACATGTGCTCGCAATGCATACATTTTTCATTGTCTATGCGCAAATAATTTAAATAACAAACAATCCTGTGGCAGGTAAGTTCCTCAATATCTGAAAGTCCTGTACTCAAAGTTAAGTTATGGCTATCGAGTTCTTCGAGCATATTTGAATTGAGTTTATTAGTCATGCCTTCGTATATCGAGCTGAGTTTTGTTTCTAAGCTACCTATGCCCTCCAGCTGTGTACATAATGTGTTTAACGTAGCCGAACTTGCACCTGATGCATTAAGGTGATCGACTATTTTCCCAGCATGGATTGCAAAACCCTTAATGTAGAACTGTTCGAGCGTTGTCTCCACTGTGGTGAGCCTGGCTTCCACACCACTCAGCTTGCAAAGTCTGGAAATGTTTAGTCACTGTGATGGACATCGTATTGATGGCATCAATGTTCGATTCTAGCTTCTTACTTATTGCATCCAGTATGATGTCACTCAAGGTNGGTTCGATTCTAGCTTCTTACTTATTGCATCCAGTATGATGTCACTCAAGGTCTTGCCATTAAGGTGACTGTCTAGTTTAGCAGCGAGAACTGTAAGAATACGAACATTAACTTGCTCACCCACATAGTTAATTTTCTTCTCCATAGCTGAAATATTACCCCCTAATGTGCTGAGTTTCCCTACATCATCGGTTAATTTGCGAAGCTGAGCATCCACCTTGGAAGACAGTGCATTCCTGTTGGAACAGACGGCCTTACAAGGCGACGAGGTTCGAATCCAGCTTCTTATCTATTGTGGTTAACTTGGCAACGCTCTCAGTTTAAATGTTAAAGTACCCAACTAGTTTCACAGTGAGGCCTGCAAGAACTCTCGCGCTAANGGCTTCCACACCACTCAGCTTGCAAAGTCTGGAAATGTTTAGTCACTGTGATGGACATCGTATTGATGGCATCAATGTTCGATTCTAGCTTCTTACTTATTGCATCCAGTATGATGTCACTCAAGGTCTTGCCATTAAGGTGACTGTCTAGTTTAGCAGCGAGAACTGTAAGAATACGAACATTAACTTGCTCACCCACATAGATAATTTTCTTCTCCATAGCTGAAATATTACCCCCTAATGTGCTGAGTTCCCCTACATCATCGGTTAATTTGCGAAGCTGAGCATCCACCTTGGAAGACAGTGCATTCCTGTTGGCGAACAGACGGCCTTCCAAGGCGACGAGGTTCGAATCCAGCTTCTTATCTATTGTGGTTAAGTNGGTTCGAATCCAGCTTCTTATCTATTGTGGTTAAGTTGGCAACGCTCTCAGTTTAAATGTTAAAGTACCCAACTAGTTTCACAGTGAGGCCTGCAAGAACTCTCGCGCTAACTTGCTCTCCTACATCAGCGATTTTACTCTCCACGACTGAAAACCTACCCCCTAACACATTCAGTTTCAGTACATGTTCGGATAATTTGTGGAGCTGGGCCTCCAGCTTGGTAGACATTACATTTGTGTTGCTGGACAGCCTACCTTTCACTGCTTCGAGTGTGTCCCCAGTAGTAAAAGCAGTCAGTTGGGAAACATTTTCTATTAATGTACTGAGCCGCAAATCCATGTTAGTAGTTAGTATATTGGTATAGAAGAGGTGGCCTTCCACAGTGGCCAGCTTCCCACCCAAAGCAGACAGTTTTTTAAATGTCTTTGGTCAATTGTTGTTATTCGTTTGTCATGCTCGTATGAACTCTGCTGGCTATACGCTCGCCCACATCACAAAGCTTTGTCTCTATAGTGGCCATTCGTGTCATATGTGCCAATAATGTGCGCAGATGTATCTCAATACTAGTTTGAAATGCTGCCACTGGTCGCAATGCCTCCGAAGTAATGCTGCAGACAAAGGATATATTAACTGCATCACCATTATGTTACGCCTCTCCTAGATTTTTGTCTCGTTTTCTTCTGAAACCACAATTCCCATCTATAGTAGAGATAATATAGCTTTCTGGCACCCACTTCAGACTGCTATGGCCGAACTTGGATACTCAGTAGCTCATACATCACTGATGGTCGATAATGAACTTATCAAAACTCCTATGGTACTGCCCTTATCAAGTGGAAAATATTTTGCTATCACTAGGAAACCATGAGGTTCATGCCAGCAACACGAACACATGTCTTTAAATCTGTCGAATGTCATATCGGTATTATAATGGTCAGAGTATGCATGGTGTAAATTCAGGTCGTCCATGNGTCTTTAAATCTGTCGAATGTCATATCGGTATTATAATGGTCAGAGTATGCATGGTGTAAATTCAGGTCGTCCATGCAAAATAGGACTAGGAAATTAGCATTGTCATGTAGAAGCTGTTTAGGCATTAGTAAAAACATTTGACATAGTTAAATAGAATCCACTGCTACATGACATCCCATGCTGAAATATTGCTGCATTGTCACCTGTTTCTCTCATGCCAGGTCATCGAATATAAACACAAANTGGTGTAAATTCAGGTCGTCCATACAAAATAGGACTAGGAAATTAGCATTGTCATGTAGAAGCTGTTTAGGCATTAGTGAAAACATTTGACATAGTTAAATAGAATCCACTGCTGCATGACATCCCATGCTGAAATATTGCTGCATTGTCACCTGTTTCTCTCATGCCAGGTCATCGAATATAAACACAAANCATGACATCCCATGCTGAAATATTGCTGCATTGTCACCTGTTTCTCTCATGCCAGGTCATCGAATATAAACACAAAGTTTGGTAAGGTTTCACTTGGCTGCACGACCACATCATTGTCACTAAATGGGAAATAACGAAGTCCATCCACAGCTTGTAGTATTTGCGATAGTCATAAGTACTTTGGCTGTTGAAGTGATTTCGAGTATAGGTAAATGTTCTCGACCCAAATACCATTGGGTTCCTCTAGGAGACTGACAACCACACATATCTTATCGCAATTGCTCGGTCCTGATATTATACCTTGTACAGTGCCCGGTAATAGCTTTCCATGGCATAATCTAAATATGTTAGTTTCATCTTCGTCGATGTCACTGACATGGACAGGAAGCTTNGCTCGGTCCTGATATTATACCTTGTACAGTGCCCGGTAATAGCTTTCCATGGCATAATCTAAATATGTTAGTTTCATCTTCGTCGATGTCACTGACATGGACAGGAAGCTTGGTTGACTGCGGCATGATCTCCATTGTACTGATATGCAAATCGGTTAATCTTTGATATTTATGTAAGTTTTTTTTAATGTTCGAGACCTGGGGGATCTCCATCGAACTGTTATGTAAAACCAGTGAAACCACAAATACTTAGTTTTGTTTTTTGGAATGATAGTGTGATGTGGCCTGCCACTTTTGCCTTGGAAGAAGGCATGCGTGCGCTTATGTAAATGTGTGTGTGCATGACTTCTTTTTTATGCATACTGACTAAGCATACAGCATATATATACATTTTCTCGCATGCACCATCTTGGTTGTAGCAAAATGATTAATAATAATAATATTCATCATCACACTCCAAATATATATGTATTTCCATCCCTCATGCCGGTTTGTAAATATAAACATATTCCTCTCTCACAGCGAGTCGGGGCCTCCCCCCCCCCCCATGTTTTCATGACCGGGGGCCTGGGGCTATAACGGAATATGAACATTTATTATTATTTAAATACGTTTTTGAAAATACTTCCACACACCACTCATTATCTGAGGCTATATGTGTTGGTGTAATTTACAAAAACAGAAATTTCTCGAGTACAACACCGGGGCGCCTGGGGCTGTACATAACAGGCTCTATGTGTTGGCGTATTTTTACGAAACTGGCATTTACTCGAGGATGCTACCAGGGCCTGGGGGGTATATAAAGGAAATTATTTAAAAACAAGTTTTTGAAATACTTTTTCCTATTGCCCAATGCATTTTATCGAGGACACTGCCCCCAATTCCTGGGCAGTAACAATATTTGTATCATATTTCCCAAAATCACGCATCGCCTGTGGCTATGGGCGTTTTTGTAGGGACATGTGGGNGTAACAATATTTGTATCATATTTCCCAAAATCACGCATCGCCTGTGGCTATGGGCGTTTTTGTAGGGACATGTGGGCGTCTCTGTTGGGACACACCTGCAGCTGCGTCTATCCACTCAGTCACCATGGCACTCCTCTCCAGTGACTGAAAGAGCATGAAGTTTAACATGTCCTGTATCCACTAGATCACCATGGCCCCCATCGACATGCTACAAAACCTCGTAAAGTCCTGTAGCCCCAGGCTATGTCATGGTGACACGGCAGCGTTGCTGTAGGGACGTCTGCCCGAGTCTATGTCATGGCGGCATGGTGGGCATCTCTGTTGGGACATGCCTGAGGTACGTCTATCCACTCTGCCACCATGGCACCCCTCCCTTGTGAATGCAAGAGCGTGAAGTAAAGCATGACGTCTATCCACTGCTCTATCACGGCCCCCGTCGACATGACACAAAACTCGCAAAGCCCTGTAGCCCAAGGCTATTTGATCTCGGAGCCTCGGGTGATTTAATGGAGAGGAGGGTGTTGCGCATGGGATATGCCTGAGGCTATTTCATAAAGTCTGGGCATTGTCTTAGGGACATGCAGCCTGAAGCTATGTGGGAAAACAAAATGGCCACCATGTAATGTTCAAGAATTTTTTTCAACTTTTAAAATATTAACAAAAAAAATTTTAAACTTCTAAAATATTTAATAAATGTTTTCAACTTTTGAAATATTAAGAACTTTTGAAATATTTTAAACTTAAAAAAAATAAAAATGATAAACAATTTGAAAGAAAATTGAAAAAAATTTGAAAAAATAAAATTTTGAAAATTTTTGAAAACAAAATGGCCGCCGTCAAAGTGGAATGCGAGAACAGGGGTTTTCTTACTGTCTGCCAATATGGCCACCGTAGAAGTGGAATGCAAACAAATTATGTTTACATTTTGCTTTNAGGGGTTTTCTTACTGTCTGCCAATATGGCCACCGTAGAAGTGGAATGCAAACAAATTATGTTTACATTTTGCTTTGTAAGCTTCGGTGTCCCGATGTCCCGCGCATGATGCTGGCATTAATCCGCCTTTTCCTAACTACTACTTGCCTCTCGCTTTTCCTTATCACGCTGTTACTTCTGCTGGTGCAGGCAGTAGGCTTTCAGGTGTCCTGGCTGTTCACATGACGAACACTCGGACTGTTTAGGTGGGTGGCGGCAAAAGCTCTGAAGCACTGACCGTGGAAGCAATGTCCTTTAAGGCTGTCTGTACATGCTTCGATGTATTCTTGATGCTGTTGTCTTTGTTCAGTGTCACTGCCCGTACAGGATGTCGGGGTGCGTATCCCTGCCTTGCTGACTCCACCTCCAGTGCTCGAGCCAGGGTGTCTGCATGTTGTGGGGTGCAGCAAGATGTACAGCTTGCCATATATTTGCGTCGGTGATGGCCTTTATGAAGAAGTTGACTTCGATGATGTTGCGCGACTCCTCGGAACACCCTTCCAGAGATAGTTGAGACAGCCGTACAATGTCTTTCCATAGCTTCTGCAGTGGCTCCTCCAGTTACTGGGCGTGGCTTCACAGTTGGGCATGGTCGTCGCTCTGGCAGATATTGTAGTATGCACAGTACCTCTCAGTACAGCAGCGAGGTATTAAGCCCACTGTTCTGTTGTCCAGCCATTTAGAGTAGCGACTAATTTAAACTGGTGTTGGTACTCCCGCTATGAAGTCTGGCCATCACAAGGGACAGGGTTATTTGAGACCTCCTTCCTCACTTCTGGCTACACGTCACCAATTCCGCGGGTATTCGTGCTCTCCTGCGAGGCTGCTGCTTTGGTTACGACATATACTGCCTCTTCACCTTTGTAGGCTACCGGTGTGGTGATGGTTTAACTCCGTTGTTGAAGAGATTCGTGCAGTTCCTTCTCTAATGTGCTGATCTTCTGTCTTCATTCTCGATGCTGTCCATCCTTTTAGTTACACTGTCCATTTTATCATTTACACTGTCAATCTTCTTGTCCACGGAGTCAACTCTCGTATTCACCAACTCGCTTATGTCTTCGATTTTCCTGTCTACGTTTTCAATTACAGTGTTTATTTTCCTGTCTACATTATGCATTTTATTGTCTACATTTTTATTTACAGAGTATATTCTCTTATCCACCAAATCGCTAACATTAGTTATATGGCTATTTATATACTCGTTTACACTATTCACATCTTCTCTCAAGCTATTTACTCTTGTACTCAATAGGTTACTCAGCCCCTCAATCAGTGCTCGCAGTGCTTCCATATCTGCAGAAATTTTCCTCGTTAGCGTTCACTACGTCAGTTCTACAAAAGAGTGTTAATTATTTTCACACACAACTATTACAATAAATTAATTTGTTTCAAAGTTACTGACTACTTGCCAAGAGTATAAATTTAATTTGCTATTAATCAATTAATAATTGCCTCCATTGCAATTCTGTCACCAGTGTTTGATGGGATGCCTGAGGGGCGTATCTGTGTTAGTGAGGGATTGAGGTCTGAATAAAAATAAAAGAACTAAACTCATAAATTTTATTTATTCTCGATGCAACAAACAGTCAAATATCTGTTATTTATCAGTATGAGTATCTTATTAGGTCTTATTATTCTTATTGAGCGCAATATTTAATTACTATCTCCCCTTGCAGTTTAATTCTTTATCACAGTCTTTACTCTTGCTAATGCCCCTTAAACTGCTCCCATTATTTGCACACGTTAAGTTAAAGCTGTCTATTTCCATCGTCCCGAATGTCTTTCACTCATGCATCCAGTCCACAGTCCCGCAAGATCAGTCCCACTCTTCACTGCACACAAGCTCGCCGACGCACTCTCGCAGATCGCTGCAGCCGTCCCTCGCCGCTCCGGAATCTCCCAACTATTGCTTAAGGTCGCACGAGATGCCAAACTCTCGGCTCTTAATCACTCTCCCCTCAGAAGGCCGCATGTGGCATTTGTACTTGAGAAAGGTGCCGTATAAAGTGTTCTCGGCAATCCAAGATGTTCTGTGAAAAGTAATAGCGATGACAACGCCATTCCTGCGTAATAAATTGAGAATTATGAGCTTCTCAGGGTCAGTGAGATGCGAGCAGCGATAAGTTTATCGGTGTGTACGGCAGAATCCTTTATGATAGGCCGCTCGTTCCGTCTATCGTTAAAAGAAATTACGACGTGCCACACCTGTGACATTAAGAAAATTTTCAGGCGAAAAAAAATATTGTGTTAAAATAAATTAATAAAATTAGTACCAATAAATATTTAAATTATAATTGTAATAATTATGCTTTAAAAACTTATGAAACTTTGTTTTTCAGTGATTTGGTATTTGAATCGTTATAATCGATATTAGTTACAATACTATTAAATATCCTCATTCTTCATTACAAAAATTGGCTCTTGAACCATTTTAAGGCCTCTTCTTGAAACATGACATTCCTCATCTCTTCATGGATGATTCGAATAATTCACACCCCAAAAAATAAAAGCCAGAAATTTATTTCATTTAATGTTGATAAAATAAATAAAATATAGTTTTTCCAGCATAAAACTACTCAAATAATTTCCGGAGTAATATTAAAAAATGATTAGAAAAGAAAAAATTACGCACTGATAAAAGTTTGTTAATACAGAGTTCGGTTTTCCCAAAGCCTAGTAATTTTTCATGGTTGGAACTATAAATATTCATTTCATAACCTTAAAACGGAGTTATATATCAGTGCAGTTCCAAAAAAAAAAAAAAAAAAAGCGTAAGAAAATTTTTGAGAAAATACAAGTTATTTTTACGGTTATTTTTTATGATTTAATGAAATATATTGACCGTTGGCTATTATCACTCCTAAAATTATCAGCGCATATTAAAAAGACCATGTTACTTTTCCTCGTATGTTAAAGTAACTTTAATAGTATACAATGTGTATTGCCCCAAACATTTCCAAAATAAGAATTAGTTATGAGTAATAATTATTATTCCTCTATACGATGAAATTATGAGACCATATGAAATATATTTACGTGTTGATTTGCAGACTTAAATTTTAACCTTAACAACTTGCTGCTTATTTATCTTTAATATTTTGTGTATAGTGTAGGCTACTCATGAAAAATACTCCTATTAGCAAGTTCATTTAAATGATATATTATGTTGCAAAATAAGTTTCTTCTATCGTGATAAAACAGAAACATAACATATAAATCTCTCTCTGCAGGAAATTTCGTATCGTTACAAAACTTTATTAAATCACCGTTTCAAAAATATGTAATTTAATTTCATTAATAAAAAATTAAAATAACTGCAGCTANAAAATATGTAATTTAATTTCATTAATAAAAAATTAAAATAACTGCAGCTATGTGAAAAAGGAAAGAAATCATTTGTCATTAACACAAAACCTTTAAATGCAGCAGAAATGTTTGTGAAATATCAACATAAGGGCGTCATTAATTTGTCCTTCTGTTTATTGAATTCGAAGCTTAATTTTGGAAAGCCTTAACAGTTATTATAGCTGTATAAAGTCCGCTTCCCAAGACATCGCGTTTAGTATTGCTATACAGTATCATTAGCTGTAGGAGAAATGATAAGTTTCAGTTTCGTACTGTATGTTCAAGTGCGTAGTCAGATCTCTGTCGGATTGCAAATAACCAATGTTCTAATATTGAGAAACACATTACAGTATTTGATTGCAAAACCGTTGTGCTAACGACGACTACAATTTTGCTTGTGGCCTTTAAGAGACCATCACGCATCCCACAGTAACACCATTTACTTCAATCGTAGGCATAGTTAAGCCATGGTCCTACACTCTTGTTTGAAATGCGCTCTCAGAAATCAGGTGTAGGAAATTATTTTTTTGTAANTAGTTAAGCCATGGTCCTACACTCTTGTTTGAAATGCGCTCTCAGAAATCAGGTGTAGGAAATTATTTTTTTGTAATATTTATAATTGCCCTTGATAGCGGAAGTTTGAGCCCCGAGTAAAAGACGCCACATTATTCCACCTAAAGAAGGTTGTTAGAAGCACTTCCTGCTCACCATTAGCGGAACTCCCAGACAATTACAAGTACCTCGTGCCGCGCGGGGAACAATGCCGAGTTGATGAGAGGGAAGAGCATGACATATTGACGGATATGCCAAGTCGCAAATTAAAAAAGATGTTTATAAAAACGGGGGAATTCGATTTTACACATCGTTAAAATGCCCAGCTGTACCAATTAAATTTAACTCTCTATCGATCGGTTATCATGTTCGTTTATGATATAGTATCGACCGAACCAGCTATTACACTAATTGATATCAGTGCACCTCTCGATATAACTTGACTAGTTGAACTTCGCTACAAATTGCGGGGTGGGGGCCTGAATTAAAAAGTATACTTGTGCCGTTGATATTTTATTGCCTTTTTGACAACAACGGTAATTAATAACATAAATATAAACTTTCGGTTGTAAATAACACTGATATTGTTTTGAATTTGACATAGAAGTGGAAATTAAAAAATTTTCACACAATTTTTTTATAGTTTCCACTTAATTTTTATATAAATATGTTGAAAAGAGACTTACTGTATAACGTTATTAATTCTTACTTACAATACAAAAAACTCATGACAAACCACGGTGAACGAACTGAATGTATAACCATCTCAAGTAGGCCTATTGAAAAATTTTGTTGTTGCAACCAAAATTGTAATTGTCAAAATTATTAACTGTTAGCAATATCTGTTACATTTTATTGTGGAGCCCTATATTTGAAAGTAAGANTGTTTTCAATATATTAAGTTGCCACTCACTGACTGTCAGAATGTGGCCTTCTTATATGAAATGAACTATACCTCTGCCTATCGTGAGTGGCGTATATGTTTGACCCTCTTAAGCCACTGTCACACTATCAAATAGTTGCTTAAANTACCTCTGCCTATCGTGAGTGGCGTATATGTTTGACCCTCTTAAGCCACTGTCACACTATCAAATAGTTGCTTAAAATACTGTATAATTAACAGTAAAATTTGAAAAGCAAACACTACGAACAAAAGGTTTTAAAACAAAGTTTTAAAATAATCTACAATATGCTTTGAAATGTGTCAAGATGTCAAGCTTCATTAGACTAACCTAGTGCGATTCGTAAAGGAAATAAGTTTTCGAATATTGAGACTTGTTTACTGTTTGAAAGTCCTTTTTTTTATTTATCAACTACATTTAAAACGCGACAGAATGTATTGCCTTCTTCCGACAGCTTTCACGCGCAGACGTATTTTATAAACATCAATTATCTCAATCACTTTATTTAGTTTCCATATATTGTTCATCATTTGACTAATTCTGTGGGGTGTGAAATGACCTTTTCACATTTATGAATGGCAACACTGTTCCAACATAAAATAAATTTGATTACTGGTCGAATATGCAAAATATATGATTAAAACTGAAATCATCCAACTTTTAGAGAAAAACATAGCGGCACTAAAATATTTTTCGGCAACGTCACAATCTTCCATCATTGTCTAATAAAATTTGCTTGAAAAATGTTACAGTCTAACAGGGNCTTCCATCATTGTCTAATAAAATTTGCTTGAAAAATGTTACAGTCTAACAGGGGCTAGAATAAGGAGTGATAGTTAACTCCAGTTAATCGCCTGTTTACAATTAGAGGCAGAGGCAATTGGCAGCTAATAAGATGACAGTTGTTATAAATTGGGGTTTTAGCATCAGGCGCGTAGGGACGGGGATGAAGGGACGAGCTGACAGCCATCTTGAATGACGTAACGTTGCAATCTTCTGCTATGTCATTCTTTATCAACGACGCTTTGGCCATCTTGGATTTACCCTCCCACTTGGTCATTCCTTGCCAATGGTGGCCATATCGGATGTCCCCACTTCATTCCGTTGCATTCTGTGTGTGGGGTTTTTTCAGAGTCCTCCCGATATCCTTAATTTTCTCACGCTCTCTCATTCATTCTCACTGGATGTCTCCGCTTCACGCTCTTGCATTCCTTCCTACTGGAGATCCCCACTTTATGATGTNAACTGAAATCATCCAACTTTTAGAGAAAAACATAGCGGCACTAAAATATTTTTCGGCAACGTCACAATCTTCCATCATTGTCTAATAAAATTTGCTTGAAAAATGTTACAGTCTAACCGGGGCTAGAATAAGGAGTGATAGTTAACTCCAGTTAATCGCCTGTTTACAATTAGAGGCAGAGGCAATTGGCAGCTATTAAGATGACAGTTGTTATAAATTGGGGTTTTAGCATCAGGCGCGTAGGGACGGTGATGAAGGGACGAGCTGACAGCCATCTTGAATGACGTAACGTTGCAATCTTCTGCTATGTCATTCTTTATCAACGACGCTTTGGCCATCTTGGATTTACCCTCCCACTTGGTCATTCCTGGCCAATGGTGGCCATTTCGGATGTCCCCACTTCATTCCGTTGCATTCTGTGTGTAGGGTTTTTTCAGAGTCCTCCCGATATCCTTAATTTTCTCACGCTCTCTCATTCATTCTCACTGGATGTCTCCGCTTCACGCTCTTGCATTCCTTCCTACTGGAGATCCACACTTTATGATCTTGCATTCCATATGGGGGTTTTCTCAGAGTCCTCCCAGTCACTTCCGTTTCCCATGATGTATTCCTCGGGGTTTTCNTTGCATTCCATATGGGGGTTTTCTCAGAGTCCTCCCAGTCACTTCCGTTTCCCATGATGTATTCCTCGGGGTTTTCTCCTATTGCTTTTAATCTCCTTTCACCTGGCATCCTGGTGGGACGAGTCTCACTCTCTGCCGTTCCACCTTGGTTTTCTCATATACCTTCTTCTTTCCTTTCTCCTGGCATCCTAGCACGGACGAGTCTCATGCTCTGTCATTCCCCTTTGATTTTCTCATATTCCTTCTAGAATACTTTCACCTGACGTACTATTGGGGACGAGTCTCATGCTCTGTCATTCCATCTTGGTTTTCTCACATGCCTTCTGGTCTTCTTTCACCTGGCATCCTGGCGGGGATGAGTCTCATGCACTAACATTCCACCTGCGTGACACGGAGAGAGGCCTAACCGTGCACGTTAGCCTTTAGTAGCACAGTGAGCGCGCCAAGTACGTCCTAAGCTCATCAATAAGCAGAGTTGGCTGTAATTTTCGAACCGTTTAAGATACAGCCATCAAATTCATAACATAGGTACCACCTCCGACAACGTAAAGGGCCACTGGTTCAAGTACNCCGTTTAAGATACAGCCATCAAATTCATAACATAGGTACCACCTCCGACAACGTAAAGGGCCACTGGTTCAAGTACTCCCTAAGCCTACTTATAAGCATAGTGGGCGGTAATTTCCGAACCGTTTAAGATACAGCAACCAAACTCATAATATAGGTATCATCCCCCACAACGAAAAGTACTGGAGGGTCAAGTAGGTCCTAAACCCACTTATAAGCATGGTTGGTTGTAAATTCCGTACCATTTAAATTATAGTCAACAAATTCCTAACGCAGTCAACTCCCCCGACGATGAACAGGGCAGCAGGGTCAAGTACGCTCTAAGCCCACTTAAAANCAAATTCCTAACGCAGTCAACTCCCCCGACGATGAACAGGGCAGCAGGGTCAAGTACGCTCTAAGCCCACTTAAAAGAGTAGGTGCGCACAATTTCCCACCTACCGAAGCTATATGCATCATATTCATACCATAAGCATCTCCTCTGATGAAGAACAGGGTCGTAGGGTCAAGTAAACTTTAAGGCATCTCATAAGCATAGTATATAGTCATTTCCTATTCATAGAAGCTATAATCGTCCACAACAAAGACATAGCTACCGACAACGAGCAGGATGGTATTGCAAGTACGACCTAAGAAATCGTATCAGCATTGTTGGATACCATTTCCCACCCACCAGGAATATAGTCACCAAATTTATGAGATAGGCGTAACTTCCGACGACGAACGGGACTGCAGGGTCAAGTACACATTAGGCTTTCGCATAAGCTTAGTTTGCTGCCATTTCCCACCCACAGAAGCTATAGTCACCAAATTCATATCACAGGCCCCTCCTTCCATGAAAAAAATGGTGGTATGGACACGTACACCGTAAGTCCTCTTCTAATCATAATTACCTGTCATTTCCCACTCACCGAATCTACGACCACAAAATTCATATCACATTCGTCACTTCCAACTGTAATCAAAGGGACAAGGGCAAGTTGGCCTTAAGTCTTGTTACAAGGATTGTTGGTCAGCATTTTCAAACCTTTGAAGTTCGGCAATATGTAACAACCATCCACGCATGTAATGAAAATATAGGTATATATACAGGTGCAGTGCAAAGTTACCGATGCATATAGGAGGTTAGGGTCTGAAATAGCACACACATACACATCGGCATGCATACACTCGTCTAGCAAATAGGTGCATACTGTTTACCCTCTACCCCACTAGAAAAAATTAAAACATAGCTTCATATTCGACCGGTTGGATGGTGATTTAAATTATTGCAACCATAGAAAACTGAACGGTTGTTAAACATAAATGCTTGGCATCGGTACTCCATGAAGGCAGCACTTAGGAGTCAGAACTCAGGGGCTATCACTGAGGCGTTAGTACTAAGGAGTCGCCAGTGAGGGATCAGCACTGGAACTCAGCAGTGAGGGGTCAGCAGTTTATAGTCAGCAGTGAGGGTTCATCACTGCGAAATCGATAATGATGTATACGACTAATACTATCAGTCCAACACAAGGGCCCGCGGTCCGAGTCATTGTTAGCCTCGGCAACCCTTAACAACCAGTCATCTACTGAAAAACTAAAGCGGTACACAGTTTTACTGATAGCAAGACTTACGTAGTCGCAAGTTACACTGAAATATGTACATGTTAATATATAGAAACACCGTCAGCCTAATGCAATTGTCGAGTAAACCAAGTGTAAATATATGAAACTGCCATGTTCAAGAAATATAAGTCACGTAAAAATGATTATAGGACTGGCATACATGAAATGTCATCACGAGCATGATTTCGTAGTGAGTCGNATATAAGTCACGTAAAAATGATTATAGGACTGGCATACATGAAATGTCATCACGAGCATGATTTCGTAGTGAGTCACAATATATTTTAAAAAATGCAATGAAGTTACAGTCCATAATAGTTATATCAACGTTTATATCATGCCAAGAAGTTTAGTAAAAGGTAGATTACACAACAACATGAGAAAAAACGATTGACTGGAAGGGCCAACTGCAAAAATGGCTGCAATGTGTCTAGTGTGATACACATTACGGGACTTGTAAAGACTGTGTTCCTTTGTCTGCCACAGAACAGCATACATTTTAAACCATTGGTTGNATACACATTACGGGACTTGTAAAGACTGTGTTCCTTTGTCTGCCACAGAACAGCATACATTTTAAACCATTGGTTGTGCAGGAGAGACGTCACTGCTATGGGCTGATGCAAACAGATATAAAACATAATTATAAAAGCAAATAATTATAAGCAAATTACAACATATAAATATTGCGCGAGCATCCAATGCTGTTAGTCAAGTTAGTCTAAAAATTTTTAGCGAAGCCAAGAAGCACAGATGCGATAAAGACAACACTGCTACACAATTATGCAAACCGATATAAGAAAGGTGGAGGAAAAATAGTTATAAGCATTTACTAACCAGCGCGATTACATATTACACAAGTGTCGGGTGCTGTACGATGTGTGTTAAACGATGCTAGACAAGACCAGATCATCCTGGCCAGTACAACAGAATAACAAACGACTTTCATTTTAACAGACTAAAACGAAACCATTGCATTCATAGTATAACCAACACGCACATCACTAGAATCAGAACACATCTGACCTGGCCGACGTCGCTCGGTCAACAATCTTGAGAATCTCTAAGGCAGCCCAGGCGGTCGAACAGCACTGCAGACACCGTGCTGGTCTTGACAAGTCAAACAGATGGCAGAGAACACTAGCTGAACGAGAGAAACATCAGCCTCCATGGTGGCAGGCCAGTCGAGCCACACATGCATTAACATTAACGAGAATAATTCAGTTATACAGTACAAGGTAACATTTTATTTCGCATTATTATATCAAGCTGTAAAAGTTAGCATATGTGTTTAAAATATCGCTTCGTATAAACTGGTGTTGGCAGAGAATATCGCATCTTTCCATACCACTCCCTTTTAGGTCTATAAAAGCAGTTATTACCACCATCTCACATTGATCAGTATTTATTTCTCTCATCGAGAGGACATACTGAAAACGATAGGATGCTGTTCTAGTTGTCAAAATTTCTGACAACTAGAACAGCATCCTNTCATCGAGAGGACATACTGAAAACGATAGGATGCTGTTCTAGTTGTCAAAATTTCTGACAACTAGAACAGCATCCTATCGTTTTTTGTAACATATGTAATGATAAACAAACTTGCAGCATTCGACAAAGATACCGTTCTTGCCTACCGATCTAAAGAATTTCTTCTCGCATATACACAACACAAAATAAAATTCGCCTACAAAAACCTACCTTTATATCCACAACAGGACGAAGAGAATCTTGGCTGTCTCCTATGCCTAAATTGTTTTCAAGTTAGTGCTACTGTTACAGACATACAACATTCCAGAAGTTGGTGTAAGACACATCGAGAGCAAGCAGATACAGAAGCAGCAAAATAAAAACAAGGCACTTCCAACACTGAAAGATGAACGAGTATAAAGAAGATGAGAGGTCGAATTAACAACTTCGCAGGATAGACAGCGATCGACCTGATAAGGTACCACACTTCAGTCCAGCAACCATTCCAACGTTTGTAAAACACAGCCAGCAGTGATCTACTGAAATAACCCGAGACGGGCAATGAAAACTAGCATGCAGTGTGAACAGTATACAAGCGAGCATAATGTCAAAACTTATGTCNTAACCCGAGACGGGCAATGAAAACTAGCATGCAGTGTGAACAGTATACAAGCGAGCATAATGTCAAAACTTATGTCATTTCGTTGGCGAACATGATGTTGGAAAGCAGATCGTTACTACTACGTTAATCTAATACGATCGTGTACTCTACTGCTATATGAAGACGGAATCAATGGTTGAATACTTACCAACTGTAACACCATCGGCATCGTCAACAGCAAGAATCCCTGAAGAGTCGCTACAAGCAATACGTTATCAATGTTACTACTGCGATCGCGTACTCTGCCACAATATGAATATTGGTAGAATGGTTGAAGACTTTTCCTGTAAAAGCGACAACAGCAAGGGCCCCTGAAGTGTCGCTGCAAAATTTACGGTATCAATGTAAGTATTGTGGAAATAATTTGAGTAACAGTTGTAACTTGTAATGAGTGCCGACATGGAAGTGGCCATTTCATGTTCAACCAGAATACAAGGCCTTCCATTGTGATAACTGCGATGCTTTGTTTACCTGCAGTGATAACCTGTATAGGCATACGTGATAACCTGTATAGGCATACAAGAAGTGCAAAGGTAATGTTTGTTGTTCATCGGAAAGCTAGTGCAAGTATTGCTG
Organism: Clitarchus hookeri; assembly: GCA_002778355.1. Classification (NCBI taxonomy): domain Eukaryota; kingdom Metazoa; phylum Arthropoda; class Insecta; order Phasmatodea; family Phasmatidae; genus Clitarchus; species Clitarchus hookeri. Next base: position 67,378 of record NQII01004349.1, read on the forward strand.
CAAGACATTTGCTAACCGCACCAGTGCCAAATGTCATGAAGAAAGTAACTGTCAATTTGCTATCATCTACAAGACTTACCAACGTGATAACTACTGTGCGGTATATGCGCATAAGTGTGCCTTGAATCCTCACAGCAGGAATTGTTCTGCAAAATGAGTCACCATAAATGTTTTCTTGAATTAAGAATAAGTTGAACGTGTATCAAATATTATTATGTATTCTTATTATGTCAAGTCTGTAAATAATGAGCAAAGTATATATATTNGAATAAGTTGAACGTGTATCAAATATTATTATGTATTCTTATTATGTCAAGTCTGTAAATAATGAGCAAAGTATATATATTATTTATATGTTATTTATTTATCTTAACCAACACTATTATTTGGTTTACATCCACTACTAGGAAGAAAAAAAAAACAGCTTTCATCTAAGTCTGAAAGAGANTTATTTATATGTTATTTATTTATCTTAACCAACACTATTATTTGGTTTACATCCACTACTAGGAAGAAAAAAAAAAACAGCTTTCGTCTAAGTCTGAAAGATANAACACTATTATTTGGTTTACATCCACTACTAGGAAGAAAAAAAAAACAGCTTTCATCTAAGTCTGAAAGATAATTAATATTTTTGTATAGTGTTAAGTCTGGAACTCAGGTTCCTACCGACTGCTGCTTGAGCAATATACACATATGCTTAAGTGCACGACGATCGTCTGCTAGGGTCACTGTGGTCTTCCGCCACCTTAGTTTTCCCCGTCACCTGTCAGGGGGGACGCCAACATTATTTGCGTTAACGATGGCGGTCGCTAGGACCACTGGTTTTGACACATATGACCGAATTCCGATGTGCAGCATGCTAAACACTCACCCATGTATACAGCACTCTCTGCAAGTAGCTAAAAAATATGCCAGACACACGAGGTTTCGATCCAACCTCCAATGATGGCTGCAACTCGACAGTTCCGATATCACAAGGGGACTGCAGTGGTAGGGTTCGACTGTGAGGACTAATGGTCGCAATAAAAAGAATTAGCCGAACACATGGGTTGGGGATAACTTCGTACAACATATAAAACCATCACATACATGAAAAATTAAGTCACATAATAATAAATAATAAAAGCACAACATAGACGCAAGTATGTTTACGAACATGATTTATCGAGCCTCTACTATACAAAAATAATACCTGATATTTTCACAGTCTATAACAGTGATATAAGAGCATATGTTTACAATATGTAGCAGTTTCGTCGTCTCTTGAATGGCCACTGGTTTAAATGCATGATGGTGATTGACAAGCAAAAGAACACAGCCTTTAAAAGTCGTGTAATGCATCTTCAAATTATCACTGTCAGTAAATAGTGTACTGCACTTGTCATGTTGTGAACATAAACTCTTTTTCCTATTGATGGGCATTCCAGATTTTTACTTAAGTTCTCGTCACAATAACAACACTTATATCTCTATTATGGAATGTGGAACTATTGGGTATTTTTTATAGTAGAGGTTCGATACAACATCACGCACGCAGCGCACTTGTGTCTATGCTGATCATTTATTATTTATTATTATGTGCCTTAATGTTTTCTTGTATACGATGGGTTTATATGTTGCACGAGGTTCTCCCCAACCCACTTGTTAGGCTGATGCTTTTTATTGCGACTTTTGGCCCTCAGAGTCGAACCATACCGCTGCTGTCCGAGTGTGGTATTGGAACTGTCGAGCTGCAGCCCTCATTGGCGGTTGGGTCGATACCTCGTGCATCTGGTATTATTTTGAGCTACTTGCAGAGAGTACTGCATGAATGAGTGGGTGTTGTGAATGATGCACGTCAGAATTCAGTCATGTCTGTCGACAACAATGCTCCTAGCCGCCACCATCGGTAACGCAAATGATATTGGCATCCCCCTGCCAGGTGACAGGGAAACGAAAATAGCTGAAAACCACAGCGAACCTAGCAGACAATGGTCGTAAACTCTAGCTGTTGACTGGAGAAACAAAAATGGCGATATCATCTGTGTTTACTGCTCAAGAAGCGGTCGGTAGGGACCTAAGTCCGAGACTTGACACAGTACAAAAAAATTAATTCTCTTTTAGACTTAAACAAAATCTGGCNTCGGTAGGGACCTAAGTCCGAGACTTGACACAGTACAAAAAAATTAATTCTCTTTTAGACTTAAACAAAATCTGGCCATTTTTTAAGTGATGGAGGTGAACCTAATATTAGCGTGGGTTAAGATAAATGAATAACATATAAATAATTTATACACTTTACCTTTATTTTACAGATTTGATATAATAAGAATACTTCATAATATTTTATACACTCTCAATTTATTCTTCATTAAAGCAAAACTTTTAAGGTAACTGTTTTTGCAGAACAATTCCAACATAAATGCTTTTACACTTCTTGTTATGCCTATACAAGTTATCACTGCGGGTAAACACAGAATCGTAGTTATCGCAGTGGAATGCTTTGTATGTTGGGCTGAACATGCAATAGAAAATTTCATGTCGACACAATGNGGCAAATTTCATGCCGACACAATGTTACCACAATAGCAACATTGATACGGCATTGCTTGCAGTGACTCTTCACGGACCCTTGCTGTTGACGATGCTTGCGGTGTTACAGTTGGTAGCTATTCTACCATTGTTTCCGTCTTCATACTGTAGCAGAGTACGCGATCGTAGTAGATTAATGCAGTCGTAACGATCTGCTTTTCACTACCATGTTCGCCAACGAAATGACATAGATTTTGACATAACGATCGATTGTATAATATTCACACTGCATGCTATTTTGCGTTGATCTTCTCGGGCTGCCTCAGTAGATGACTGCTGGCTGTGTGGTGCAAATGTCAGCATGGTTTGCTGGACTGAAATATGTTCCATTATCAGGCCGATCTCTGTCTAGCCTGCAAAGTTGTCAATTCGACCTCTCAACGTCTTTACACTCGTTCCTCTTTCAGTGTTGGAGGTGCCTCATTTTTCTTTTGCTGCTGCTGAATCTGATCGCTCCCGATGTGTCATACACCAGCTGCTGGGATGTGGTGTGTCTGTAATAGTAGCACTAACATGAAAACTTTCTAGGCATGGGAGACAGCCAAGTATCTCTTCGTCCTGTTGCAGATAGAAAGGTAGGTGCTTGTAGATGTATGTAGGTATGCAAGGTCAGAATCTTTGTCGAGTGCTACAAGTCATTTTATCTTTCCAAATGCCACGACAGCAGATAAAATTTTCTGATTACTAGAACAGCATCCCATCTTTTTAACTATGTCCTGTTGACGATAGATAGAAGTTCTGAGCGATGTGTGGTGGAGGTACGAACTGCTTTTATACTTCTAAAAGAGAGTAGGGTGGAGAGAAGCGATAGACTCTACCAACACCAGTTTATTCGAAACCATATTTTAAAGAGAAATGCTAATGTNTGAAACCATATTTTAAAGAGAAATGCTAATGTTTTCACCTTAATATTTTAATACGAAATAAATTGTTACATTTTATTGTGTAACTGAATTACTCTCGTAAAGGGACATGCTTGTGTGACTCGACTGGTCTGCTACTCTGGAGCCTGACGCGTCTCTCTCTTGGTTAGTGTTCTGTGTGATCCATTCGACTTGTCGAGATCTGCACGGTGTCCGTGCTGCTGGTCGACCACCTGGGCTGCCTTACAGATTTTCACAATGTTAGTTGATCGTGCGACGTCGTCTGGGTCGGATGTGTACATATTTTAGTGATGTGAGTGTTGGTTGTACTCTAAATGCGATGGCTTCGTTTCAGTTGGTTCGTATAAAAGTCGTTTGTTGTTCTGTTGTACTAGCCAGGATGGTCTGGCCTTGTCTAGCATCGTTTAACACACAACGTACAGCACCCGACGCTTGTGTAATATGTAATGACGCTGGTTGGTAAATGTTTATAACTATTTTTCCTTCACCTTTTTTATATCGGTTTGCATCATTGTGTGGTAGTGTTGTCCTAATCGCACCTGTGCTTCTCGGGTACGCAAATTTGTTAAATACTTTCATGACGTTCAGCGTTCGATGCTCGCGCAATATACATCAGTTGTTATATGCTTATAATTATTTGCTTACATAATTATGTTTTATATCTATTTGCATCAGCGCATAGCAGTGACGNGTACGAACTGCTTTTATACTTCTAAAAGAGAGTAGGGTGGAGAGAAGCGATAGACTCTACCAACACCAGTTTATTCGAAACCATATTTTAAAGAGAAATGCTAATGTTTTCACCTTAATATTTTAATGCGAAATAAATTGTTACCTTTTATTGTGTAACTGAATTACTCTCGTAAAGGGACATGCTTGTGTGACTCGACTGGTCTGCTACTCTGGAGCTTGACGCGTCTCTCTCTTGGTTAGTGTTCTGTGTGATCCATTCGACTTGTCGAGATCTGCACGGTGTCCGTGCTGCTNTGACGCGTCTCTCTCTTGGTTAGTGTTCTGTGTGATCCATTCGACTTGTCGAGATCTGCACGGTGTCCGTGCTGCTGGTCGACCACCTGGGCTGCCTTACAGATTTTCACAATGTTAGTTGATCGTGCGACGTCGTCTGGGTCGGATGTGNCTGGTCGACCACCTGGGCTGCCTTACAGATTTTCACAATGTTAGTTGATCGTGCGACGTCGTCTGGGTCGGATGTTTACAGATTTTAGTGATGTGAGTGTTGGTTGTACTCTAAATGCGATGGCTTCGTTTCAGTTGGTTCGTATAAAAGTCGTTTGTTGTTCTGTTGTACTAGCCAGGATGGTCTGGCCTTGTCTAGCATCGTTTAACACACAACGTACAGCACCCGACGCTTGTGTAATATGTAATGGCGCTGGTTGGTAAATGTTTATAACTATTTTTCCTTCACCTTTTTTATATCAGTTTGCATCATTGTGTGGTAGTGTTGTCCTAATCGCACCTGTGCTTCTCGGGTACGCAAATTTTTTTAATACTTTCATGATGTACAGCGTTCGATGCTCGCGCAATATACATAAGTTGTTATATGCTTATAATTATTTGCTTACATAATTATGTTTTATATCTATTTGCATCAGCGCATAGCAGTGACGNAGTTGTTATATGCTTATAATTATTTGCTTACATAATTATGTTTTATATCTATTTGCATCAGCGCATAGCAGTGACGTCTCTCTTACACGACTAATGGATGAAAATTTTTTTTTAGCAAGCAAAGGGACGTAGTCTTTACAAGTCGCGGAATGTGTATCGTACTTGACACATTGTAGTAATTTTTGCGGTTGGGTTTTCCGAACATTCTTTCTTTCTCATGTCGGCATGTATTCTAGCTTTTACTTAGTTTCTTAACGTTATATAAACACTAATATCACTTTTATGAACTGAGGTGCCATCGGGTATTTTATATTTATTTTTGCTCGTTGTGGCATTATTCTCGTGATTTTTTTTTAACAGTCCTTTATTTTTGGTTATGTGACTGATTTTATATGTAGAGAACAGTTTAATATATTTTACTCTTGGTTTCCGTGACCCTTGGATTACGCTGATGTTGTTTATTTATATTAACATTTAAATGTTTTAGTGCAACCTGTGACTAGGCATGTATTGTTGTCGGTACAATTGTGTACCGCTTTATTTTTTCCGTATATGACTGGTTGTTTAGAGTTATCCAGGCTAACGATGATTAGTCGTACATATCATAGTCGATTTCGTAGTTCTGACAACTCACCGCTGACCATTCAGTGCTGACACTTCAGTGCTGATCCCTCAGTGCTGACCACTCACTGCTGATCCCTCAGTGCTTAAATCTCACTGTTGACCCCTCTGGTCCGACCCCTCAGTGTTAACCCCTCAGTACTGCCTACATGCAGTACCGGCGCCGAGCAGTTCTGTTTACCAACAAGTCATTTTCTATGATAGCAATAATTTATACCATCATCCAACTGGACGAATATGTTATGTTGTAATTCTCTCTGTATTGGGGTAGAGAGAAATCGGTATGCACCTATTTTCTAGACGAGTGTGTGTAGGCCGATGCATATGTGTGTGCTATGCTATTTCAGACCCTACACTCCTACATGCAACGGTATATTTTGCGACGTGCCATTATATACGTACACCTTGATACTCTTTACATGCGTAGATGGTTGGCACATGTTCAAGAATTTCGAAGGTTTAGAAATGCTCACCAACGATGCTTGTTACAGGGCTTAAGCCTTAATTTCCCTTATACTCTTGATTGCAGTCGGAAGAGATAAATGTAATATGAATTTTGTGGCCGTAGCTTCAGTGGATGGGAAATGATGGGGAACTATGCTTATAAGCTTATAACAGGTCTTAAGTTGTACTTCACCCTACTACCCTGTTCTCCATCAGAGTAGAAGTATATTATGTGAATTTGATGCCTATAGCTTCGGTGGGTGGGAAATGGTGCACAACTATGCTTATACGTGGGTTTAGGATATGTTGACCATTTGGCCCTTTTCATCGTTGGGGCCGATGACTATGTTATGAATTTGTAGCCTATACCTTAAATTGTTCGGAAATTACAACCAAATTTGCTTAAAGTGGTCTTAAGGCATACTTGACCCTGCTGTCCTTTTCGTTGTCAGGAGTGATGCCTAAGTTATGCATTTGGTGATCATATNTCTTAAGGCATACTTGACCCTGCTGTCCTTTTCGTTGTCAGGAGTGATGCCTAAGTTATGCATTTGGTGATCATAGATTTAATTTTTCGGAAATAATATTCAACTATGCTTATATGTGCGCTTAGGTCATACTTGACCCTGCGGCCCTTTTCGTTGTCATGGTGATGCCTATGTGAAGACTTTGGTGGTTGTATTTAAAATGGATGAGAATTTACTTTCAACTATGCCTATACATGGATTTGGGGCATACTTGGTCCTGCGGAAATATTCGTTGTCGGAGTTATACCTATTTTTATGAATTTGGTGGTTGTATCTTAATCAGTTCGGAAATTACAAACTATGCTTAAAAGTGTGCTTAGGGCATAATTTTGGCAAAATCAACAACCCCACTACTGATACAATACTTAAACCACGTTGTATCTAAAATAGTTCAGAATTTACATTCAACTATGCCTATGCATGCATTTAGGGCATACTTGGCCCTGCGTAAATATCCTTTGTCGGTAGTTGTACCTTAAACAGTTCGGAAATTACATCCAACTGTTATTATAAGTAGGCTTACAGCATACTTGACCATGCGGCCCTTTTCGTTGTCGGGGGTAATGACTATGTTATGAATTTGGTGACTAAATCTTAAATGGTTCGGAAATTAAAGCCAATTATGCTTATAACTGGGCTNATGACTATGTTATGAATTTGGTGACTAAATCTTAAATGGTTCGGAAATTAAAGCCAATTATGCTTATAACTGGGCTTAGTACACACTTGCCCCTGCAGCCGTTTTCGTTGTCGGGGTGTTTGCCTATGTTATGAATTTGGTGGCTATATCTTCAAATGTTCGCAAATTACAACCAACTATGCTTATAGGTGGACTTATGACGTACTTCGCGCACGCACGGTGCGACTCTAGGCAAGCGTGTGTGGGAAATCCTCGCTCCATGTCACGCAGGTGGAATGACAGAGCATGAGTCTCCTCCCAGCCAGGACGTCAAATGGAAAGAGCCAAGAAGGAATATGAGAAAACAGAGTGGAATGACAAAGCATGATACTCGTCCCCACCAGGATGCCAGGTGAAAGGAGACTGGAAGGAATATGAGAAAACCCATTTTGGAATGACATAGCATGAAAATCATGCTGCCAGGATGCCAGATTAAAGGATACCAGAAGGAATATGAGGTAACCCCGCGAGGGATAGAGCGTGGGAGACGGAAGCGACTGGGATGACTGCGAGAAAAGTCCCCACATGGAATGAAATAGTGTGAAGTGTGGACATCAGGAAGGAAATAATGCAAGAGCGTTAATTGGAAACATCTGGTAGGAAGGAATTGAGAGAGTGTATGAAAATAAAGGAGATCGGGAGGACTATGAGAAAACTCCACACATGGAATGTAAGAGCATGAAGTGGGGACATCCAAGTTGGCCGCCATCGGCCAGGAATTACATTGGAAAAGGGGGGGGGGGTAATTCAATATTGCCGACATTTACAAGGAATGACAAAGAAGGATGTTTCCCTGCGTTATCATCAAAGATGGCTGTCAGCTCGTCCCCCCTTCCACGCCCTCACGACCCTAACGCAGAACCACCATCGTATAACTACTAGTGACTACCTTGCGTCTGACTAGGAAACTAACTACAAATATGCGGAGAGAAATATACATATAAAAGTAAATGTTGTTCACGGTAATGTGTTGTACTTTTTAAAGCCTTGCTTATGATCTACTTTCCCACCTATTGTGTATCCTTCCACCACATGCAGATTTAACATAGCCATGGACGACATCGCTTTATTCATGCGTTAGTCAAGTGTGACTGAAATCGTTAGAAACGTAAATATGTTACTAATAAACAAATGGTCACCCTTCTGTGCATGAGAGAAATATAATCTATTCCTTAAATCATTTGGAGCAAAATATGTCATATAAAAGTGGGACCTATTCCCAATATTTACAGAGTAATTAAACAATCAGTATACACACCGTGCAGTGGAAAGGAGTTCGCAACATCGTTCCGGCATCAATGTGTGGTGTGGTGTCCTACACGATAAGCTATCAGGCCANCAGTGGAAAGGAGTTCGCAACATCGTTCCGGCATCAATGTGTGGTGTGGTGTCCTACACGATAAGCTATCAGGCCATTCATTTTCCCGAGACGCTTGACTGGTGTGGTGTATCAGCAATTTTTGCAAGAATAACCGCCGCTGTTACTTAAGGATATTCCATTGGGAGTGAGACGTCGTAGGATCTTCCAGCATGAAGGTGCACCTCCTCACTTCCACTGTGCTGTGGTTGAACACTTAAATGTNTGAGACGTCGTAGGATCTTCCAGCATGAAGGTGCACCTCCTCACTTCCACTGTGCTGTGGTTGAACACTTAAATGTGCATTTCCCTGAGAGATGGATGGGACGAGGGGTTTTCACCCCTGGCCTCCTCTATCGCCAGACCTATCAACACCAAGTNTGGATGGGACGAGGGGTTTTCACCCCTGGCCTCCTCTATCGCCAGACCTATCAACACCAAGTTATTGCGTATAGGGATGGATGAAGGATATTATTTACCAAAGGGTTGCACACACATGTGAGGAACTAATTGCGCATATCATGGATGCCACTACAGAAATCAAAGACAGCCATGTGCAGCTACGTAGAGCAACACGTGCGGTTCATAAGCGTGCGGCGTAGTGTATGGAAGTAGACTGAAACATTTTCGAACATATTTTGTAAGCTTGTTAGACAAACGCATTTGTAATGATCAACTTTAAACATTGCGGTCTGATAATACATCACCGTATTTACTTCTGAAATGGTTATTATTTTATTCGTAATTTTTCAAATGTTTCGAATTACTCTGTAAATATAGGGTATAGGACCCATATTTTGCTCCATATGATGTAAGGAATAGGATCTGTGACTAATCCTGTATTTTTTTTCTTATTTGGTTGCCTCAAACTAAGATGTTTTTGGGTCAAAAGAACATTTGTTTGCGTTTACGTACATTAAACAGTTCCGGTTAGTGAAAATATATTCTAGGTCGGCTGAGATTCGTACCCAGATCAATTTCGCTATCACCTAGCAACCTCCGCTAAAATGACTATTGCTGAGATTAGAATGCTTTTATATACATACTGTTACAAGACGTCTGAGGGGCGTATCCGAGTTCGTGAAGGATGGAGGTAGTAATCAAAATAAAATTACTAGATTTGATTTTTAATTTATTCACACAGCTGTTATTTACAGCACTTATCTCTCTATTTCCACTATTAGGCCACTACTCTCTTTATTTATCAGTGAGCCTAATATTTAATGCCCATTTGAACTCTAACTACCATCCTTCTTAATGTTTCTGTTTGGCTATAGCCAATTAACTCATACTCATCATTAACACACTTTCTGTTTGTTGCCATCATACGTAAATTCTTTCACTCACGCATCCAGTGCAATTGTCCAGCCTGCCTGTCGCACTCTTCACTGCGCCGATGCTCGCAGTTACAAATTTTCCTCTCGGTGGTCATTTCTCTCGCCATTCGCTCGTCGCATGTCGCTAAAACTCCAGCCACTCGTTCACTGATCAACTCATCAACTACCGGCCCGGAGGTCCGTCGGTTAATTCATACTCTGCTGGACTTGACCTGGAAAATTCGACGCACCCCAAGCCATGCTGAAAGAAACTAGAGCAGTAAACCACTGTAAAATTCTTCAGTTAAACGCAGAAACTTAATATAACCAAGGTCAGTAGAGCTCGCCGCAAAAAGGATTATCGTGTTGGCTCGCTTTTTTGTAAGAAATACGTGGTTCTTGGTTTTAGCTCGCCTGCCATTCAAAATATACCTTGCGACTTCTCGCTGCTATCATGTAACTACTCTGTTCTTCGCTTCCACTTGCTCGCGTGGGACAAAGCAGCGAGCTTGTAAAACTGCTCCCTCCTCAAGTCTGTTAGTCCCGAACAGTCACTGCAAAATCCGGACCGTCGTAAAGTGCCAGTAGGTCGACGTGGACAACCTTCGGCTTCGCCTGAGAACTTTGACGGAAAATCCGAAATACCACATCATTGACCTTCAGAATCCTGTAGGGGCCTTTCCAACATTCCTGTAGCTTCGGGCAGTACCCTTTTCGCCTCTAAGGGTTGTACAGCCACACCAGTTGAATTTCTTGAAATATCTCTCCAGACATTCTCCTATCATACCGCATCTTCATCTTGTCACTATTTATTCTGAGGTGCTGTCGAGCAAAATCATGAATGCCAACAAGTCTGTTATACAATTCGTTGGCATTATCAGAGACTGCAGCTTCTTCTTCTGTCGGTCGGTCAAACAGCAGGTCACTGGAGAGGCGTAGCTCTCTTCCAAACAGAATCCTTGATGGTTTTATCCTTGTGGACTTATGAACTGCTGATCGGTAAGCAAGGAGAAACAATGTCACCTTTAAATCCCAGTCCTTTTAGTTGTCAGTCACAAAGATCGACAGGTACTGCTCAAGAGTACAGTTAAGCCTCTCGGCCATTCCATCCGACTGAGGGTGTAAGGCTTTAGTCCTGGTCTTTTTCATCCCCAGAATCTTCGTTACTTCCTGGAACACCAGAGTTTCCGAGTTTCTTACCTGATCGAAACGAAGTTCTAGTGGCACCAAAAACCTCGAGAATACATGCGCTATGAGTGCCTTAGCTACAGTGCGTGCTTCCTGGATCAGGAAGGGAATGACCTCAGGTCACTTAGTAAAGTAATCTTGGGCCACCAGTAAATACCGATTACCTCTCTCTGTGGCAGGTAAGGGACCCAGAATATTTACTGACATCCTCTCGAATGGGGCTCCAACATTGTATTTCTGTATGTGACAGGGGATGTCTGATCTTACTAGTGTTATGTTCGCCCCAGTGTCGATGGCCATCTGGAAAATGAACATCATCCATGCTCCCCTCCAATAGTATTGCATCCCAATCCTGTCTCACCAATCATACATGCAAGAACATTGGAGCCTTCTCTCCAGCAGTCATCGACCTTCGACCACTAAAATCGGTGTTTACAAGTTTGCGAATGTGCTGTATTCTCANGAATGACCTCAGGTCACTTAGTAAAGTAATCTTGGGCCACCAGTAAATACCGATTACCTCTCTCTGTGGCAGGTAGGGACCCAGAATATTTACTGACATCCTCTCGAATGGGGCTCCAACATTGTATTTCTGTATATGACAGGGGATGTCTGATCTTACTAGTGTTATGTTCGCCCCAGTGTCGATGGCCATCTGGAAAATGAACATCATCCATGCTCCCCTCCAATAGTATTGCATCCCAATCCTGTCTCACCAATCATACATGTAAGAACATTGGGGCCTTCTCTCCAGCAGTCATCGACCTTCGACCACTAAAATCGGTGTTTACAAGTTTGCGAATGTGCTGTATTCTCANGCCTTCTCTCCAGCAGTCATCGACCTTCGACCACTAAAATCGGTGTTTACAAGTTTGCGAATGTGCTGTATTCTCACCTGCCTCTTGCTGCCTCTATTCCCACTGCTGTTTTTGCTGCTGCTATTGTGGGCAATATACTCTCAGGTGCTCCGGCTGTCCACATGACCAACATTCAGACCGTCTGGGTGGGGGGCGGTGAAGCTCTGCAGCATGGACCCTGGAAGTGATGTCCTTCACAGCAATCTGCTACTCTTTCAGTGTCTTATTCATGCTGTCTTCGTCACCTTCGTTCACCGTCACTGCCCATACCTGAGGTTGGAATGCGGATCCCTGTCTTCTTGACTCCACCTCCAGTGCTCGGGTCAGGGTACCCTGCATGTTTTGGGGTGCAGCCAAATGTACCGCTTGCCAAGCCGCACAATATCTTGCCATAGCTACTGCAGTGGCTCCCCTGATCGCCGGGGCGGCTTCCCAGTTGGGCATGATGGGCATCTCACAGCCATCGATCGCCGAAACTTAGTTGCAAGACCGAAGCCAGTGTGGGGTACTCCGGTCGATGTCGCTTTGACAGAGATTCCAGTATGCTCAGTGCGGGCCCTCGCAGTACAGCCTCGAGGTAGTAAACCTGCTGTTTAGCTGACCAGCAATTCAGGGAAGCTACTATTTCAAACTGATATTTGTACTCCCGCCACGAAATCTGGCCATCGTAAGGGACGGCATTAATTGAGACCCCCTCCCCCCGCTCCATCTGCGCGACATCAATGCTGCAGAGCTGCTGACTATCCTCCGAGGTTGCTGTGCTGGTGACTATTTGCACTGCTTCCCCAACTTTGTTGGCTGCCAGTGTGATGTTAGTAAAACACAGTTATTGAAGATATTCGTTTGATTCCTTCTCTAATGCACTGATATTCTGTTTCAATTCATTGTCGATGCTGTCCATCCTTTCAGAGACAATATATATTACTTCAGTTACATTGTACACTTTTAAATTTAGACTGCCAATTTTTTTGTCTACTGAGTCCACTCTCGTATTCACCAGCTCACTAATTCCATCTACTTTCCTGTCTATATATTCATTTACACAGTCTATTTTCCTGTCTACATTTTCACTTACAGTGTCGATTTTCGTATCTACATGATCTGATTTCTTGTGTACTAAATAACTTACAGTATTTATCTGGCTATTCAATTCTCGTTTACACTTACAATAACGCGCTAATTTTATTACTAAAATTTCCATTTACACTCTCTTTCAAACTAATAATTTGGGTTTTCACATCTTCTTTCACAGTAATAATTTAGGTACGTACAGCTTCGTTCATACTACTAATTTTGTTATCAATGCTATTAACACTTGCGCTCACTTGGCTACCTAAATACTCAATTGATGCTCGCAGTGCTTCCAGTTCTGCAGACATTTTTTCTAGTTAACATTCACTGCGACGGTTGTAAAAAATAGTCTAATTATATATATTTTTAATATCATTAATTACTTGCCCACTGTCTAACTTAATCCACAATTAAATGCCACCATCCCACTTCTGATACCATTGTTACAAGGCACACGAGGGGAGTATCCGAGTCCGTAAGGAATGGAGGACTTAATAAAATAAAGTAACTAAATTTAATTTTTAAATCTCTCCACTATTTCTCTTATTATTTCTCAGTGAGCCCAATATTTAATGTATATTTTAACTCTAATCAAGTCCTTCTTACTGTCTCTGTTTGGTTATCGCCAATTAACTCAAACTCATAATTTACCGACTTTATGTCTGTCTGTTGCCATCATGTGTAATGTCTTTTACTCACGCATCCAGTTCAATTGTCCAGCTTGCCTGTCACTATTCGCTGCGCCGATGCTCGCCTTGGCAGGTTTTCCTCTCACTGGTCACTTCTCTCGCCTCTCGCTCGTCGTCTGGCGCTAAAACTCCAGTCACTCATCCACTCATCAACTCCCGGTCCGGAGGCCCGTCGCTTTATTTATACCCTGCTGGCCTTGACCTGGAAAGTTCAACGCAGTCCAAGTTATGCTTACAGAAACTAGGTCAGTAAACCACTCAAAAATTCTTCGGATAAACGCAGAAACTTAATACAACCCAGGTCAGCAGCGCGCGTTTCAAAAATGATTATGGTGTCGGCTCGCTTTTTTTTGTAACAGATAACCAGTTCTTGGTTTATCGCTCGCTTTTCATTCAAACCGTCCCCTGTGACTTGCCGTCGATATCATGTAACTAATCTGTCCATCAATTCCACTCGCTGGCGTGAGGCAAAGCAGAGAGCGTGTAACAATACGTTTCAAATACTACAAAAAGTTCTTAAATAAATCATTCAAATTTTACAGCTTTACTTTTTAGCTTCCTGCTCAACTTGTTTTATGAGGATTTTTAAACCATTATTAGGAATCAGTAAATGCATTAGCAAGCAATGTTTCTATCCTAATGGTCACAAAAATTCAAGCAAACTTTCGAGCTCTATTTTCCAACGACGGCAATCAAATGTGCTGCTAAACGAATTTATTGAGCTGATTCAGCGAAATATTTTGTCGAGAGTCTAATTTATATTGGACCAACACATATGTATTGTTTATTCAAGCGTGCATTTTGTTAGATGAACGAAATTAATTTTATTGCTTTTCAAGTTTTGGTAGCTCAACAAAATATTTTCTTGGGGCAACAAAGTTAATTTTTGGCCGTATAAAATACTTAGTTGGCTGGAACAAGCCTTTCTAACAATGCATACAGGTTAAGTACGCACTCATGTATACATGTTCTGGTATGTACTTTCCCAGGCTATTCGGGCGGGTCATTGCGTATCCTTACTAGTTTCGTCACATATTCTGGCAGCAATAGCATGAACGATAAGAAAACAGAAGAATGGAGACACGAGCGCGTAATGTTTCTNTCGTCACATATTCTGGCAGCAATAGCATGAACGATAAGAAAACAGAAGAATGGAGACACGAGCGCGTAATGTTTCTTGGCAAAAATCTGTGGTCACGTATAAAACAAATATCCTACAACGCGTACCGTGAAAGCTGCTTTGCTTCTCAATCAATAACGTAGAAGTTTATAAAACCATGGGAATATATGATAATGGAAACACTATAACTAAACTTACATAATTACGTACGCAAGCTATTATCGGGACCCAAGTGCGACCTAAAATTGTTTACTTATAGTTAAATGGCATTACATAAAAACTTATTAGTTTTTCAAAATGGGGTTCTTTATAACCGTTACAGATCTTCTCGACTCAATATGAAACTAATACAACAACCGCAACAATTAGGCAAACACACTCCACAAAAGTAAAAAACCTTTTTATACTCGCCCAAGTTAGAGCCTCAGTGTGATATACTGGGAATTCCGACCGCGATAGTACCACCATAGCGACGCCGTAGGTTGGCGCCAAGTTCGGGCACGTGCATGATTAGAGAAGGCAAGAACTATGTATCGCAATGAAACAGTCGATTTGCTCAGCCCGCCAATCAGAACAAGTTGCAAGACCTAGCAAGACACACCAGAGCAGATATGGTTAGTTTAGTTTTAAGAAGTAATNCGCCAATCAGAACAAGTTGCAAGACCTAGCAAGACACACCAGAGCAGATATGGTTAGTTTAGTTTTAAGAAGTAATGGAAGTTAGTTTCATTTAGTGTGTGGAAAAAGGAACTGATTAAAATATATTGCACTAAAAAGTAGATTAGTTAAGTTAAACTCACATAGTTAAGTTAAACTCACACTACCTGTCAAATGTAACAGGGTTAAAGTTTGAGGACCACTTCTTTTCGAAGCCACTTTTATGATTAATTTTTTTATTTAATGAACACTGTTTCATATAAAAAAATTAACACCAAACAACCACGTTTTGTGTCGATTTCACCCTTACACTCATGTAAAAGGAAACACCATAAACGTGATGATATAAAAGCTTCAAATAAAACGTAGACTGAACTTTCAGTCATTAATAAAGTACAAGGAAGATATGCATTTCAATGTCTTCTGATTTTCCCTTATCTTTAACAAAACAATATTTTTATTGGATGTTCTATGGGGTGTTACGAGTGTCCCAAAATAGTTATAAGCCGACAATTAAATCATGTGCGTAGTATTAACTTCTAATTTAACTCGAGAATAAAACAGTTTTTTTTTTACAAAAAAAGCTAACTAATTTATGTAAATAGTTTATTGATTGTTAAACTAACAAATAAAGTTAATACTACTTATACATTTGAATTTTACTTTTAACGTGTTAACATGTTATTATTCGTGTCTGCACCAGAGATTTCGACAGTTATATTTACGCACTGGGAGACGGGTAACCTCGAAATTTTTTACATGTTTAATAAAATCCTATTAAAGGTATACGCAAAATAATGATTTTAAATTTTGAATAAATTTATACAAAATACAAGAAAGCAAAATTAAATGTAATGAAAACGAAATTATTTCACTANTTTTAAATTTTGAATAAATTTATACAAAATACAAGAAAGCAAAATTAAATGTAATGAAAACGAAATTATTTCACTAGTTTTTCATCCAATTATTTGCAAAAGTAACAATTAGCAATATTGATTAAAGAAAAATATTCCATTACCAAAAAAAACTGTTTTCATAACATTATAACGTCATTAGGAAACAATATAGATATATGATTTTAACACCTCCAAGAGCCCAATTATGTCGCTATTAAAGTAAAAAACAAAACTAGGGAATTTTCTTCAAATTCTAGGAAAATAATTTTGTGTATACATATTTATAACATCGCGAACATATAGTCGTATAAAGTGCTAAAACATAATTTCAGTGAAGTCAATTTTTACGGTAACAAAACTGTGTAATTTGCCATTTTACTTACTTTATATTAAGATATTTTTTCATACTAAAAAGTTCATGCATTAAAGAAAGAAAAATCTTCTTAAAAGTGTCAAATATTATATTTCTAATATATTTTCCTCATAAAAAATTGTATTTAGTCATAACTGCATCTAAATAAATTTCATTTAAACCGAAACTGTACTTTTACAATGTAACGCATTATTCCCCACCACTTAGACAGTAGCGTAGCCAGTTCTGAATTCAAGAGTGTCGGTAGGGTGGCAAGATGCAAACTTCATAGGTCTCGTAATAATCTTGACCAAGTGGGAGGTTACAAAATAACACATAGAATGCCATCTAATATCCCATAAACTTGGAAACAATTTCTCTCGTCCTCATTTACGTGTGAACACCCCTCCTTAGCACCCAAAGGCAACAAAACTATGACTGGGAAATATGGGAGTAGAGAGACAAAGCAACAGAATTAGAAAGAAGAGAAAGAGAACAAAGTTTTAAAAAGTCGACGTATTTTGTGGCAGTGAAAGCTCCTGCTATATACGTAACTCATATTTAAATTTGATGTTCAAAAAACCTCTGATTTTAAGTGTCATGAGTCAACAACTTCCAAAGAACAAAATATACTGACATTGATACCCTTCTTAATGGATCCTGACTTAGGCACTAAATGACAATTGACACTGTATTATGCTATCCGTCAAGCCAATAACTATTGGAATATTCGTCAAAGCGACGCCCACATTTGCACGTGCTCCTTTTTTNTTATGCTATCCGTCAAGCCAATAACTATTGGAATATTCGTCAAAGCGACGCCCACATTTGCACGTGCTCCTTTTTGACAAGTCTGCGCAAGAAGCTTGACTGCTATTGACAAACAACTCCATTTAACACGACAGATGATTGGGCACCAGCCTCAAACGTTTGGTGACATCCTGCTGAAGGCACTTGACAGCTTAACCAAAAAATAAACGTAAGCTTATCTTCACTGCCTTCGTCAAAACTCGTACATTGCTTTGCTCCCTCCTCGCATCACTACTATCATACTATCAGCAGGAAAGCTGTACGACAACATTCAAGAGACAAGGAAACTTAGCTATGTTGGCGAATGTCGCAAGATTAACAACCTCAGGCTAAGAAGTAGCTTATTTGCAGATGATCGTTGCGAATCGTCTCTTAAAAAATTACTTATCCAACGCTTCCGTGCCTCCGTTACTGCCATCTAAGTTTCAATCATGAAATTAAATTCAGTATTAATAAATATATTTAATTCATTATGAGNGCCTCCGTTACTGCCATCTAAGTTTCAATCATGAAATTAAATTCAGTATTAATAAATATATTTAATTCATTATGAGTGAATTATAAATATATATAAGCTGGAGCGGAATGGCAGTAACAGACATTTAGTCGCCAGCGTAGCATATCTCCCTTTGGATGAATCACCGAGCAAGGTAACGGCAAACCTTCGCATTAGGGAAGAACTGTGTTTCAATCCCGGTCCCGTCATCCTGATTTCAGTTTTCCGTGGTTTTCCTAAATGCTGGGATAGTTCCTTACTTTAGGCCATGTCCGATTCGTCTCCTGATTCTGCCAGCAATTCGCTCAATTTATAATGATCTAGCAGTCGACCATATTTGCACGAATCTTTAAAACATGACAACTTCGAGTTGATTTTGCACACAGCGGCTCATCCAGCTCTCTATATATAAGCAGATAATTGGTAGGTTTCCATAAACAGATACCACCATCCAGTATGTTAATTTTTTTTGTGCGGTAAGCTAAATAAGACCCATTGTATATCACTTGGCTAGATAAACAACTTAACGCTTTAAAGAGCCTTGTAACTGGCATATTTTACTTACATCAAAAGGAATGTAATTTTTACAACCGTAAGTCACTATAACACTAATTATTACTGAAACATGTATTATGTAAATAGTAGCGGTCAATTTCTAAACACCGAATATTAGTTAGATATTAAGAAATATGACTAATTATNATGTATTATGTAAATAGTAGCGGTCAATTTCTAAACACCGAATATTAGTTAGATATTAAGAAATATGACTAATTAACTTACTTCATTTGAAACTATAAAATAACACTCTGCTAATTGATTTTTCTGATAAACATACGCATTCACGATAAGGTTTCCAAGTGGCAAAAGTCAGTTGGCTCACTTGTGCAGATCTGCTTGTACACGAGCGGCCCACATACAGTTTCCATGATCAGTTGACAACCAGTGAACCACTGTAATGCACCCGCAGATGCTTGTGGCCCGCATGATGCCTCTTGCACTTGGCCACATCTGGGCCACTGCTTAGATAACGTTCATGTGGCAAAATACAATCTGCTCACAAGCGGCCCGCTTCTCCGTAACCAATGGAACCCCAAACTTGTCAGTACCATCAGCGGGCCATGTGTGGCAGCAGTTGCCCACTGGTTTTCTGCTTCTGGCCTGCCATAAGTAAACCACATGACGTCAACCAAACTATTGGCCAGCCACTTGTGGCCCAGCTATTGGCCACTTGTGGCCAACATAGAAGCAGCTTGCCATGCATTTCCAAAGCCAAAGAATAATTTTGTTTCACCCAAATAATATTTATTTATTTACCATATTCATATATGTTATTTTCAGCACTTTTAAACAATGAGTAAATGTATTTGGAAGAACCTGGAATCGAACTCACAAACTAGCAACAAGCTAGTAACTACTCTGCCATGTATTAACGTAAAATCTTTTAAGTAAATCTGAATACTTTCTACACATACAAGTAGCATTATTAGCTTTACTAAATACACGATTAATGTTAGTGTCACAATTCTATACTGGGATTTCTGTGTTTTATTTAAAATACTAATATTTTAGTTTCGGGCTACTTTCAGGTGAAATTTGAAATGCAAAATAACGAATGTTTTTCGTGTAATGGTTTGAATATTTCTTGTCTTAAAATAGTTTCCTGTATTACAAGAAATGTCATATGGTAATTTAAGTAAATATATGCATGAAATAAAATAATCAAGGGAAACCACATGTGCTATTTGCTACTGGACAGCAAAATATTGTTGGCATGCCATACATGGTCCATATTTTTATCAGTAATATGTCAGCAGCAGTAACACAGTAACAGTTGGCATGCAATAAATGACACATAAGCTTGCTGATAACGTTACTTCAGTAATAAGAACTGTTGGCATAACACAAAAGGGCCGTATGTATGCTGCTAATATTTTCCCAGCAGTAAGTAACAGTTAGCATTTCGTTTATCATCTGCTTGTGGAGCGTCTGTTGAAATCTGACAATCATTATAAGAGTATTAGCCCATGTTACAATTATTAAAACAAAAAAAAGGTTATGTCACTTTTGTTTATATGAAGTGATTGTCAACCATATAAGAAATGCTGACAGTGATAATTGCGAACGTTTACCACCACAGCTAATAGCTGGCCAACTGTTAACTGCTTGTTGTTTGTTACTTGGGTTTTAAAGACTACATTTAAAGTGTTCAAATAATGGTGACAAAGTTTTGGAAGTTTCGTGGCACGTAAATAAGAAATTTTGTTCATCAGTCACAATTATCTTTCTTATACAGTGTTAACGTTCTGAGCATATGAAGGTGTTNTGTTGGCATGCCATACATGGTCCATATTTTTATCAGTAATATGTCAGCAGCAGTAACACAGTAACAGTTGGCATGCAATAAATGACACATAAGCTTGCTGATAACGTTACTTCAGTAATAAGAACTGTTGGCATAACACAAAAGGGCCGTATGTATGCTGTTATTATGTTCCCAACAGTAAGCAACAGTTGGCATAACATACGTGGCCCATTAATATATCCGCTGCAGTAAGTAACAGTTGGCATGCTATGGGTGGCCCATAAGTTTGCAGCTTGTATGTCCCCAGAAGTAAACTGCAGCTGCCATGCCATACATGGCCAATTCACATGCTACTAATACATCCTCGGCATTAAGTAACGGTATACCATGGGTGGCCCACAAGTTTACTACTTGTATGTCTCCAGCAGGAAACAACAGCTGCCATGCCGTACATGGCCCATAAACATGCTGCTAATATTTTCCCAGCAGTAAGTAACAGTTAGCATTTCGTCTATCATCTGCTTGTGGAGCGTCTGTTGAAATCTGACAATCATTATAAGAGTATTAGCCCATGTTACGATTATTAAAAAAAAAAAGGTTATGTCACTTTTGTTTATATGAAGTGATTGTCAACCATATAAGAAATGCTGACAGTGATATCTGCGAACGTTTACCACCA
The DNA here is from genome assembly GCA_002778355.1 of Clitarchus hookeri. Lineage (NCBI taxonomy): Eukaryota > Metazoa > Arthropoda > Insecta > Phasmatodea > Phasmatidae > Clitarchus > Clitarchus hookeri. Next base: position 88,532 of record NQII01004349.1, read on the forward strand.
CTGCTAACAGCTGGCCAACTGTTAACTGCTTGTTGTTTGTTACTTGGGTTTTAAAGACTACATTTAAAGTGTTCAAATAATGGTGACAAAGTTTTGGAAGTTTCGTGGCATGTAAATAAGAAATTTTGTTCATCAGTCACAATTATCTTTCTTATACAGTGTTAACGTTCTGAGCATATGAAGGTGTTATAAAGATAAAAATATACGAGTCGAAATATTTGTGTGAGATTATTTTGTCATGCGTGCTTCCATACCTCATTTGTCTTTGACGGCAATGCAACGTTTTCAACACTATAACTTCGTGACTAATAAAACTACTGCAATAAATGTGACTTCGTTCGATCGGGTGTGAGAATACGAAACGAGCGTGACCTCAAGTTGGCCCCGCGGCGAGTGGAGTCAGATTTAGGCGTGAGCGAAAATTTTCGGGCGGTATATCTTGCGAACCCGATGTGCTAGTGCACTGATTTTTCTGCCAAACGAAACATCAAATCTAGATATGTCAGTTTAGACAATGAAACCAAAGATTTAATTTCGTTACTTCCATTTAATTTCCGTAACCCAAAGAAAAAATGACTGATATCGCAGACGTATTCTCGTAAAACACACGGCAGTGCTCTCGACACGGTGTTACCATTGCAACAGCAGGCACGCAGTGCGGTCAGGAGAAAGGCGGTTGGCGGTGGCCTACTGAGGAGATCGGGTCAACACGAGCAGCACTGTGCAAGCATAGTCTATCGGCAAAAAACCTGCGAGTTGGGTCGTATTAACTAGGTCTGGCTGACACCGAAGGATGGCCATCGGCTGACAACCATAACTCCGCCCACGCCAAGCTGCCGGCGAATAGGAATGAGTTGCAACATACTGCAGGAGGGGAGGCGAGAAGAGTGGTCTGGGGATCCGAACCAGGAGAGAGGGTCTTCGTGGGGCTTCAGCGACGCCAGGCGGTCACGAGACGGCACGGCTCCGATCTCCGGCTCTTCAGGGGTGAGTTGTTCAGGGGGAAGAGAGTAATTCCCACCCAGTCCTCCCCTTACCTGTTTCCGAGGACTTGTAATAGTTGTACTTAGCTATTAAAAAGTATCGGTAGTCCTGATAATTCTTTAAATCATCCTTGCTCTCCTTTCTTCCTTTTAGTTGCGGTGTCGTCTTAAGTGGCAACCACAACAACAGCAACACCCAGATTGGTTCTGTACGTGTATTCAGCGAATATCTTTCATTTACGGTCGGGCCTATCAAGCGGGTAAAAACTCCAAGTGAAGACATTTTTCTCTGCTCAGGTGTGTCGGTGTCCCTGACAAAGGAGCCAGTTGGCTCCAGCGCAAAATATGGCGTAAACTATTTTTTCCTGAAAGTATAAAATTAAATTTATTTACTGTCAAATTCCTGATTTAGAGTAGTAATGTATGTATATTACATTTTGGGTTGATTGGTTGCTTTTGGATGACCTGCTTTGTACCTTCTTTCGCGTTTTTATATTTCTTCAACTTTTAAACATTTAACAATTCGATTAACTCGATTACTACCCTTATGTCGATAAAGTGATACTGTTGATATTTTACACATAGGCCCATAAATATATTTTTGTTCGATCAGTATATTTAATTTCTGCATAAAAAAAAACTATTTATGTTATAATTCATAGGAAAACAGCTCTAATGAAGCAAGCGAAATGGCGTAGTGGTTCCTTTGATGCAAGTGGACTCGGTCGCTTATTGGTTGAACGGAGCTGTGGAAACGGAACTTACAGATTTGATTGGGTGTTGTACTTAATGGAACATCCCCTATCTTCCGAAAATGTCTCAAATGATTGATGAATAAAGTTCCGCCATATTACTGGCCGATGAGGCCATTTTGCTGGCATGCGTGGAGTTTGCAGTACATGCCACCATTTCGCCTGTGTGTTCTTCAGTATTCTTCGCCATTGATATGCTCTCAACGTTTGAAATTCGCAGCTAAGATTATATTAGTAGGATATTGCAGTCTATGGTTACGTAAAACCTCTGTGCATTTACGTGACACAAAATATTTTAAAATATTTATTTAAAAAGAACTTATTTTTTATTGCGTAAACCATTAAATTTTTTTAACATTGGAGAATTTTGATACGTTTCTTTACGTTCCACACAAACAGAAAATCTACAGAACAGGAGCAGGGATGCATTTAACAGCAATTTTCCCTTGTATGTATAGCGATACATAAGACAGTTCAAATGTATCATTAATTGTTGTTGACTCTCCCTTCCCCTCTTCTCTCCCGAGAGCCTACTCGGTTACTCCTCGCTCTGGCCACTAATCCACGCACACACTCACTCAAGAGGTGTTAATCCCAACTGTGATTAATTACTGTGGGGCCCAGGCACAAGTTCCGAGGGGGGGGGATGTCTGTTTGGCGCGAGTGAATGGCTTCGGTAGTTCACCCCAGTGCCGCACCTTTAGATTTAAGTGACCGCACAAGAGCCTCTTCGTGTATCAAATAAAAATAAAGGTTTTATTAATTACAGTTGATGATGTTGTTAGGAGAAACCTATATTTATTTTCTGTAACAAAAAAAAATGTTACAGGGATAATTTCATACCTAGTAAGTTGTGTTCTGTAACCGTAAGCACTTTGACAGAACTGTGTAGCCGTATTAATGACCGTAAATGTAGCAGTCAAAATGCTAATAAAAATTTGATGGTGTTCCTGCCTGAGGCTGGTGCTAATCGAAGACAGCTACCCCACGGGCGTAGGTTGGAAAAAAGGGGGGGGGGATTGGTTCTCAGTTAAACATCTCCCATCAAATCCGAATATTGAGGACACATTAAAAAGAAAAAATAAGTAGTTATTATCAAAGGAGAAATCAGGTAAATAATACGTTATAATAAGACAGCAAAAACAATAAAATAAAACATACATGTGTCTACATCTTTTGTTCTTCAGAGCTAAATATTTTATAGGCGCTGCTTAATCAATGAAAGTTACTCAACAACCCTCCCTCCCAATGAAAAAAATTAACTTCGGTGTACACTGCTGAGCTGCCCTACCCGAAGGGGACGGACCAGTAGCTCCGGCCATTCAGACTAGCTGAGACGAGACGGGAGTGGAGACGCAGAGGAAGGAGGAGAGCCCTGAGAATGCTCCCACACCAGGGCAGCAATGTCCGCCACATTGTCTACATAAGAGCCCCACGTCTGAGAATTCCCCGCCCTTCGGAGCCTGGGATCGAACCAGGGACCTCAAAAGTAGGCGACCGCTGCCTAACCAACTGAGTGAACTGTCAATCCTACTGAAGGCCACTATATAAGTTTTAAGTTACTCGATATAAAGTACACTCAATGGCATACAAATTCGAGCGATCTGTAAAACTTATTTGCTAACCGTGACCATCGTGTCGTACTTTCGAGATGCTTCGGAATATATTTTACTTCCTCCACCCCTCCCCCCTTCATTTTGGTGAAATTCACGCATACAATAGCGCTCTTGTGAATGTTGAAGTTATATTAAAACCCTGCGCTAACAAAAATTAATAAAATATTTTTGCAAAATTTTGATTTTAGTTTATATAATGCGAACGCAGTACGCTCCTATCTATTGCACGGTTTCTTACAAATTAATTATTTTAACGAGCAGTCGAGACACTGGATTTCAAGCAGTTACAAAATAAAATTTATTGTTTGTGAATCGTCCTCCTTCCTCTAACACCCCTTTGTTAAGCCTCACTTATTGATGATGCGAAATGTCTCTCTGCAGTTCAGGACAAAAGTGTCCTATATCCACGCGTAATTTGATTTCCACTACTTGATTTCCACTATTAAATATTTATTTTATTTTTAGAAATACTTTGCATAGTTGGTAGATCATAAAACCTTATGAAGCCAAAAACATTTACAATGCTGCTTGCAGTCACTAAAAACTATCTTGCATCTTTGTTTAGCTACACAAAATCTGCCATGCATTAAAGTATTTTTGGTTGATGTTACATAATTTAATGACATTTAATTTGGCAGTTTAAATCTTGACTTTCTATGCTTCAAGATTTTATAAATACGTTGAATTTGTAACTGTATGTTACGTAGTAACCTTTTAACTTTCCCAAAAAAATACTGAGAAAGAGATTACAATTATTATATACTAGCTGTGCCCACGGTTCCGCTCGCATGGACTACATAATTATTGTTTAGGTTTTTTTTTTAAATAGAGTTGAATTTTACTTAGAGTTAATCTTCTATACTCTATACATATTATAAAACTCAACGTCCCGGTGAATTAAATGGTAAAAACACTTATAAGTATTTCTCAGTTATAGATAGATATATGCTACCGCAGAGTTTTTTTTAGGTTTTCTTATTCTACACAATTGTTTACTACATTATATCGTTCCATCTTTAACGGGTTAGACAGCGTATTGTAAGAGAGCGCGCTGGTGGCAAACATTTTTCCGACTTGATTCACAATTATCGTTTGTTTGTAAATTTTTGAAATATTTTCTCGCTATAAAAAGTAGCCAATATCACCTTTCAGCCCTCCAACTATTTCCGTGGAAGAAATTACTTCGATCTGTTGCTCGGTTGCGACGTTGCATTGTTATTCCGTTTGTGTACTTTTTCATTTTCCAATAAGAATTTACTCGAGGGAATGAGATATTTTATCGTGATAAAAAGTAGCCTTTGACACTTCCCGTCCCTCCAATTATCTCTGTACAAAAAATCACGTCGATTCGTTGCTCCGTTGCGACGTGAAAGAAGGACAAACAAACAAACTCACTTTAGCATTTATAATATTAGTTAGGACAGAGTTAATGCGTGTTGCATATGCGCCCCTGTAAGAGTGAAAAGGATTCTTATAACGTTACTACAAAAAGCGTAACTAGCAAATTTGTGGATAGGTTGCTTAGATTCAGGAAAAGTTCTTTGGAATTTATGGGAAAAACAGTATTTAAAAAAATGGTGTATTTAATTTTACAGAGAGTTTGGGAGATTTTTTTGCAGCACTTTTCCGTAAAATGACGCGATTTTTTTAAATAGTGAATAGACGGAGTGGGATGACACAAAATTCGCAGTCTGAATTACGTGCAGCTTGGTTATGGACAGAAAGCTAACAAGACAAGTGGCTGATCATCATTTAGGGCTCCGAAGCATTCGGTACCGTCTCGGGATAGAGTTTGTACTTGGTGAGCCGGGNCAAATTTGTGGATAGGTTGCTTAGATTCAGGAAAAGTTCTTTGGAATTTATGGGAAAAACAGTATTTAAAAAAATGGTGTATTTAATTTTACAGAGAGTTTGGGAGATTTTTTTGCAGCACTTTTCCGTAAAATGACGCGATTTTTTTAAATAGTGAATAGACGGAGTGGGATGACACAAAATTCGCAGTCTGAATTACGTGTAGCTCGGTTATGGACAGAAAGCTAACAAGAAAAGTGGCTGATCATCATTTAGGGCTCCGAAGCATTCGGTACCGTCTCGGGATAGAGTTTGTACTTGGTGAGCCGGGTCCTGGTCTCGAGCCATCGTCGAACCGGCGTCTCGCCACAGGGGAGTGCAGGGAAGCTGTTCCCCAAGCGTAGCTAAAAATACAAAACCAGTTCCCCAAGCAACTTAAGCTGAAGCTCTGTATAATCAACTGCGGCATTAAATGTCGGTTCCGGAAACCTAGTTAAGAATTATTTTTTAGTCCTGTTTCGTGTGGAATATTGTGTTTAGCTAAATATGATGGAAGCAGACATGTTACACATAGCATAGTTTTGTATTCAGTTTGAAGCAACTATACAACAATATATAGTACAGTAATACTGAAAACTAATAACTTCAGCCTAACCACTTATATATACAATCATCACTGGCTCATGCAAAGAAATGTCGATACGCTGCGATTGTACATAGTTTTATAATCCTTGCAAGAAATTATTAGGTGCAGAAAAATATTGTAAATACTGTAGTACTTTTTATGTACATGGCATGGATGCTAAGCTCAAGAGGTTGCACTTTGTTAAACAGTATGTTCCACATTTANTAGTACTTTTTATGTACATGGCATGGATGCTAAGCTCAAGAGGTTGCACTTTGTTAAACAGTATGTTCCACATTTAAGCGTGGTCGTTCAAATATTTGTGTGCTAAACTGTTGGTTTTTATAAATTAAAACGCGGAAAACCTCTGTCAGTAAAATAAAACTACTATACAAAAGGCTACACCATGTTCAAAGAAAGATAATTCTGAGATTCTTTTAGAACGAATCCAGAATAGAAGAAACGAGAACAAAGTTCCAGGACCACCAATTTAAGGCGCCTACCTAATTAAAAGTAATTTTACGCGTCTGAGTCACTGAAGCGGGCCTCACGCGTATAAAGTACCTACTTCATCGCCTCTATACGCATGACACTGAACATGCATGTTGTTTTTCGTCTTACTGAACTTCATGCGATGACCCTTCAATTATTTCCCCTGTAAGTCTGTATCAAGTTCAAACTTTACAGGTATGTAGTACATATTTAAGATGTGTAATATCTGTATGATCTAGGTTTTAATTGCTATTTTATTAATTGCTTTAAAATTATGTTTGAAATTTGTAAAATGTCATAAGTGTTTTTTAATGTCTAGTGAAATATATTAATTATATTTTAATGCAAACTTAACACGGATATGCAAAACACTATCTTAACATGCATGTCACAAACACTGTAAGACAGGTGGGGTACCTAAAGGACTCTTTCAAGAACAATCAGACCGCCGTGAGTTAGAGGCAATGATTTTTCAGCTGTGGCAAGCAACATGCACCATCGCACTACGGGTGGGCCGGGCATCCACATCTGAAGACGAGAGATAGAACAACGTGACACCTGCCCCTTCCTTGTATGTTATACTTCTCAAGTTTTCAAGGTATATTCTGTACCATATAAGAAGGCCACTTTCTTGACAGTTGACAATCGCCGCGCCTTTTCGTTTATGTATCCATTCGCCATAAAATGGCGTTTCAAGAATAGGCTTTGATGTGGCCAGGAGGTGCTGCTGCATGCGGCAATTGGTGAACTGCTTTGGTGGCGCTGCATTCGTAAACGGAGCTTGGTGGACGTGTGTAGGGTCGTTCGTAAACGGGGTTTACGAAATACAAGTTACTTTAAAAATTATACAGAGCTCGCGGGAAAATAAAATTATTTATATATGCGCGTGAATACGTTATTTTAAAAATCAAAACTATAACATGTTTCTGAGTGTAGTTCGGGATATGGATGACAGATGGCGTGGAAGGGCATATTGCAACATATGGTGCACTTTTAACCCACAAGATAGCAGCACCTGGTTTGAGAGTCTGGAAACTTTGGATTTTTTCGTCACATTTGGATACGTATCGTTTTATTGTGCATCTCATTTTGAACACCTATACATTACTATTTTATCACGAAGTTTCGTTTCTAAAACTAAAAACTGCTGTTTTATGACCACGTAAAATAAAATGTATTAATTAATGTACGAACTCTTTCTTATGCGCGTATTTTCTGCTTGTGTGATGTGCTTCGGCACTGCTCTCAGAATAGCCAACGTAATATTAACTTTTGTTCGTTCGTGCATCAGCTGATACAGGATTTTGTAAATGGGACGTTAGTTGTTTTCAATATATTAAGTTGCCACTCACTGACTGTCAGAATGTGGCCTTCTTATATGAAATGAACTATACTTCACGTAGCCCTGTATAATGCGCTGTAACGGATACCAGATAAGAGTAAGGCCTGCTGATGAACCGAGAGTATGGGATTAGATAATGACTCAAAAGTTTTTAAATGCCGAAAGTTCTGAAATAAATAAAATATTATGTAATAATGGTATCAAAATCAAAATGAATTGAACATCTCCGCAAATAACGACAGTCAATGTCAAAAGAGGTGGAACAAGCACAGGTAGGCGAAGGTGAGTTGCTAGCCTTGAGATGTTCTTGCAAACAGAGCGCGTGGTATTCGGTGCGTGTGACGCCCGCCTCGATTCAAAGTCTCTAACGTGGGAAATAATTGCAACCTTGTTTGAGCAATCCTTGAACATACACAATGGAACTTACGTTTCTGTGATCTCTCGTCGCGACCAGTTAATTCGTATTGATGGTTCCATCGTGTAGCCGGCCATATCACCTGATACCACTCTTCGTGAATATTCCTGATGCTGGAGCCTGTCTTCCAGGTATAGTCGAGAGGAACGTCTGCATATGACACCAGGGGTTCAGAATTGGAATCCCAGTTAAAATGGGTTTTAATCATGTGTGAAAATTTAGATCGTTACATTCGTAAGCTGTCTGTTAGTAAGCCTTAGAGACTTACAGCTGGGATGCTAACAAGTCGAATAAAGAAAACAAAAGTGCTTTTACCAGCCCGAGGGACAAAAGTGTCTGGNTTACAGCTGGGATGCTAACAAGTCGAATAAAGAAAACAAAAGTGCTTTTACCAGCCCGAGGGACAAAAGTGTCTGGAGTTCATTTGAGTGTGTGTGTTCAGTGTTTAATAGCTAGACTTTCACTCTAAATCGGAATACTTTATTTCAGTCAGTCGAATTATTTTACTGAACATTCAGTTAATGAGCTGTTATCTACTGTCAGTGGAATACACTGAGGTTTTACTGCCGGGCCAGTGCAATTAATTAGGAATCATTTGAAATAATTGTTTTTATCAGCGAATACCAGCAACTTGTTTGATCAATAGTAACTTACCGATTCAAGAAGTCAAATGCGCTGATTTTAAAAGTTTTAACTGTTTCCATTTAAGAGTGCTGAGCGCTGGTGACGGTGAACTGACGTAAATATAGAGCAGCGGCGTAATGCACCAGCAGTGGAAGACGGGAGAACTTCGAGAAAACCCATAGGCAAAAACAAACTACACTCGTATAGAACATAGAGCTACGTTTATTGCAGGTAAACGATGTTGGTACGTGAATACGGATATTTATATTTCACGTATTTCATAAAACTATATCAGCGTTTTACTATACCGTTGAATAATTCTTGTTTATGTGTCTTGCATGAAACGCATACATGGTGTAGATGGGGTAGACTGTCAGACAATTATTTCCAATATAGTTTGGTCTAAAATAGGTAAAACGCCTTCAGGCTAAACGCATGCTATGCATAATGCTTTCAGGTAAAAAGCATTTTGGCAAAACGAAGCTTTTCATACGCAACTTTCAGCTTCAGTTGCCTGCACTGAACTTCGAAATTGTTTGTTAGACTGTTGGGGTTTGGCTCACTACATCCATACTGAGGAAGACAAAGGCGGACTGCNGAACTTCGAAATTGTTTGTTAGACTGTTGGGGTTTGGCTCACTACATCCATACTGAGGAAGACAAAGGCGGACTGCCGCAGAAAAATTTTGCCAATTCACCTGGGGCTTCTACTTATCTACCTTACTGAACAGCACGTTCCCGATTTAAGGTCATTCGGCACTAAGGATTAGAACACAGTAGCCAATAAGATAAAAATAAATTCACGATTTACCGTATACATCTACACAACACTCATTATTATTCGCTATGAATCAGGACACGTACAGAGATGCATGTTTATGCTTTTGCATTAATTAGCAGGATATACTTATGAATTACTTTACCTAGATAATTTATGTTAAGCGTCCGTTATATCACCTTCTCGTTAAGCGTTTGTCCGTTTCAGGAGATATAGAGAACAAATTTTTTGCAGGCTGATAAATCTAATTTCCACCTTTATCCTCATTTAACTGTCTAGTTCACTTTGGATGGCGGAGATTTATAACTACTATGTTTGGAATCGTGTAGTTAGTCTAATTCTGAGTATTCTTTTAAGTCAGTCTATATAAATGTTCAAACGAAATCGAAATCATAATTCTGGTTCTAAATATATGGTTCTATTCTTGTCTAATCTACTTAACTGTATACTGCGCATAAAAAATGTTTTACTTAGAATTGTTAAATATTTTTTGTGATATGCTTACCAATGGGAATCAACAAAAAATTACGCTTTTTTTTGTACATGAGCCAAAGTGTTACAAGAATTTTATTTTTCAAAGTGTGAAAATAAAATTTCTTTTAGAAAGTGTTTTCGTGACAATTTTGAGAAAAAATTTAGTACAAAAGCTTAAATTTAGTAATAATTTGCACAAAAACGTCTTTATAATTACCCCATAAGATGATATGGTCACTGCTGAAAGTTCCATAGCGGCAAATTTCCATCGAAAAGATTGCTCGCCAGTAGTGTGGTAAGCGTTAGAAGCGATGATGCATCTGCTGCGGCCACGTGTGTGGTTCTTAAGAGTTCCCGCGCTTATACGCCTTTAATTCGAAACGTGACTGAAGCCAGGAGACTCACGTCAAAATATATCAATAAGCCGTATTTTGGACTTATCATAAACAATCTCTCTCGCACACACATAAAAGTCCTCGAGGCCGTGTCTCAATTGGCTCAGAGAGAGAGAGAGAGCNCATAAACAATCTCTCTCGCACACACATAAAAGTCCTCGAGGCCGTGTCTCAATTGGCTCAGAGAGAGAGAGAGAGAGCGCTCTATCGTACTATCGCTCTCGCTAACTCGTCATAGTGATGTCAGCGAGAATGCTCTCCGGTCGTCTCAAATCGTCGGAGATAGCCCGAGAGCGCGTGAGCACACACAGAGAGAGAGAGAGAGAGAGAGCGAGAGAGAGAGTACAAAGTTGTGCTCTCTCTGGCGCTGTCTCGCACTCTCTGACAACTCGTCATATTTGTGTATATTGTTTCAGTGTTTTAATAAGGTTATAGTATCTTCCTGGACCGAAAGCACGTAGCATATTACACGTAAGTGGCTAATTCCAATTGTTTCAATCAATGAAATAAATAACGTAACACGTATTTCTAAACATATAGATAAGGATTTCTGGCAAAGTCAGTATATTTGTTACTTTGCTGTAACATGACGTCAATGTATAAAACAAAAATAATAGATTTTTACGCCCTACCAATTATTCCGCTGGGGCTATAACGATTTATGAAAATTTCGGACATTAATGAGTTACTTTCTATAGCTATGACAGTGAATTTGGTTTAACAAGATTTCGAGCTTTTTTGGCATCAGCTGTCTGTGTGGCGTCGGAGAGAAACGAGTGTGTGTTTGTCTCAATTTCACAGAGCGAGAGCGTGAGAGAACGCGAAACAGTACTCTCGTCAGCTTGTGAGGAAGAGTGCTCTCTCAAAAGAGTACTCTTTAAATTGAGATACGGCATGAGAAAGGATTTCGGCATAGAAAAAGGGCCTGTGCCTTGGTGATGTTATAAGCTGAAATTTGTCGTGCGATAACAAGAAGCCTTTTAGGCTATTCACGGTAAAGTAAGCACTTTTGAAATTAATATTTGAAAAAAAAATACTATAAATTAAATTTTCATATGCACTCGTGCTCACTGGCATGCATGCTTATAGTTAAATTGGCAACGAGTTATGTAAGTAAAATAGTTCAAGCCTTTACCTATTGCGAGTATAATGTTCCAATATATGGAAAAACAGTATTTGTTTGTATTCATACACATTAGAGTACGAATTAACATATTAATAACGTATTTAGGTTCCTAAAATTGTTACGTTTTCACTTGACTCTTGCGTGAATAAAGTCACGAGGTCCATAAAATGTCAATATTACATGACGCGGAAGGATACACAACGAAACTCGCCTCCCACTTAGGCGAACCGGGTTCGATTCCCGGCGGGGTCGCTCCCGGATTTTCGCATGTGGGAATCACTGGCCGGCGAGTTTTCTCGAGGTTCTCCCGTTTCCCCGGCGCCTGCGTTACGGCGCCGCTCCATACTCGCCTCACTCCCCCCTCATCAGCTGTCAAGACCTCGATGATAAGAGCCGCCCAAATCTCTCCACTACACGTTAGGCTCACCACTGTTCCTCGCTGGTCGACCCGTCAAGAGCCAATAAAGCGATGCCGCCTCCTCTCAGGCAGCAGCCACGACCGTTTCTAAAAGACATAAATTCACGCTCAGCACCCGATACCCTCATTTAACCCTTGCACCCCCCACTAACAACAGTTCGTCACATTTCCCCGTCATTCAGTCTTCCGGTGATCTCCAACGCTTTTTCCCTTCCTTCGTCCTCGCAGACTATTAGTTGCCTGGCAGCCAACCAAGAAACTGTCACATGCCATGATAGCCTACGAGGTTTTCTCCTCGAGTTCCTTCCTTGGTCCACACGTCCACGACGGAGTGAATATGCGCGCACGCACACAAAAACACGTGTGTGGGAGTTGTGGAGGAACAACGAGAGGGGGTCAGGGGTTAGAGAAGTCGTGAAGAGGAGGGATAAAGAAAAAAAACTTGTAATAAAAAGAGCGGGGCCACGAAGTCGGGAGACGGTGTTCCTCGTGGAATAAAGTAGGGTGGCGCGGCGTGGGCCGCTTCCGAAAATAGTTCGGCGGCAAAAGTTCCTGTGGCGACGGAACCCCTTCTCTCTTCGGCGTTAGTAGTGTGCCGGTCGTGCGCCGAGGTGCTACACGGGCTTGTGCGCGTCCGTCGTGCGGGGAGGAAGAGGCGTCTTCGGGGAGTGTAGTGCCGATGTCCTGTCCCTCCGGGTGT
>NQII01004349.1:101226-114076 GCA_002778355.1 Clitarchus hookeri
CGTCATGCGCGTGCTGCTGCTGCTGGCCCTGCTCGCCTTCGCCGTCGGCGATGACACCCAGTCCTTCCAGAGCCAGAGTGAGTACACGTGCCTGCGAGCTGACACGTGCACTTCACGTGCTTCCAGCACCGCACTCAGGCTTTTCCTATAGCTTGTTCGCGGTTTGTTCGCACTTTTTTTTAAATTAAACTTAAGAAAATTCATCTCAATATGACGTGTTTGGTTGTTTCCTGAATATGTCACGTGACACAAGCGTTTTCTACTTCTGTTACCACAAAACTACCTCTTTTTTGGTAAAATTTAATCTCTACTAATATGTTTATAATTATAATATTTACATTTAAAATTAATATAAGAAAAACAGCGAGAAAGTAGTTTGCCTTGCTCTCATTCAAAATATAATTACATCGAGTGCGCATTAAAGCGGTGCATTGCCCCTTTGGTGTAATTTTCTAGACTTGGCTAAGCTTTGTTTCCATTAGGCGGAGGAATATTCTGGAAGTATAACTTTAGCAAGGCTTCAGAAAAGTTGGAAGTAACCGCGAATGGACTATAATATTGAAGTTGCTTTACCGCGAATAGACTATACAAGTTGTTTGCGGTAAACTAAGAACTTCAGCAAACCCTGCTTAATATCTACTTCCGTCCACGATGTTTAGGCCTGTTCTTCCACGATTTGTAAAAATAACATTGCGATGGGTCTCATCACTTTATGCATACGTCGATTAAAGGAAACAATAAAGTTATTTTAAAAAATAAATATTTTACAAATTTGCTAATTTTTACGCTTTTATGGATTATAAAATATAAAGTAAAACAAGTAATTTCAATATTCGCACATGTGTACCTACCACTTACAATTCTACGTCAAGACCTAGAACTATTTTCCCTTCATTGCAACTGCCTTTACTGGGCACATGCCAGTCAGTGTGCCCGTTGAAATATGTACAGGTACGAGCAGTGACATTTTTCAAAGGTTGATTTTAAAAGTGCTCAATTAACCTTGAACTATCTATAAAACCCTTTCCAGAATGAGCAGTGAGCGTTTCGCAGCCGGCAGTTGAAAACGTTGTGTTCATTATGGTAAACTGGCGAAAAACGCAAATATAAGGATATTTTCAAAAGAAGTTTTAAAAATTCAAAGTGTAGATAAGAGATATCGTGAGCATTCCGTTTATATTATAATTTAATCTGTACGCATATCTGAAAACGCAAATGTGAGGAATAATTGTGTTTCATATCAAAAAGGTTATAACTTGTTTTTGCGCGTGCGGTTTGTAACTTGTATTCACTCGAGAAGTGTTAGTTGTACTCAAAAACACGATCGTAATATATGACATTTGCTCTGAAGTGTACGAAATTAAAAGTTCTGAATTGCGTCTTCGTCCATTGCAATTGAACACGTACGAAGCTACGTTTATGTAATTCTCGTTCTTTTACTCCGGAAATACGTTGGGCAAATGACGTTGAAAATACTACGCGTTCTGATTTGGCTAGCAGACAGCTTGCAGTCTGGCAGTCAACAGTCCGGGATCATGTTCACCAATCGGTGACTGCTCGACTGCGGGTAGTCAACTGCACGACTGCTCATTAGTGAAACACATTCGGGTACACGCCATTAGCGGTTACTTCACACTTTTCTGAATCCCTGCTAAGTTTTACTTCCAGAATATTCTTCCGTCTCATGCTAACGAACCTTAACCACGTATTGAACACACACCAAAAAGACAGCTCGCCACATTCGTGCGCACCCTGTGTAATATAATTTGACAAAAGAAAAATTCTTACTAGCCATAAAAAAAATCCCTTATTCTCCCTGTTTTATCCACATTGATACTATGTGAAGTATCATAATTTATAAATAAAATATAAGTAAAATTTCAATTTAATCAAAAAAAGGTGCTTTTATGTTAACATATATATAAAACCCGTGTGATGCGTGACATATTAAGGAAATAACCAAGCACTTCATGCATGGCTTGATTTTGCAAAGGTTTGTCTCAAAAGGTGTGAAAATACCGCGAATGGATTTAACCATACGTTAATATCCGGTTGCTGATTGCTGGTTGACATATGCTCGACTGTCGACTGGTCATTCTGGAAGGGCCTAAGAAAACAAGATTTATTACGGAAGAGTTTGGCGTAGGAAAAGTTTCCGCCGCAAGGTGCGCTGTTGTCATAGAGCGATAGTTTTTAAGTTGACTGTAAGTGGAGATATGCTGTCTATTTGTGTACAAATGTTTAAGTTTTTCCGAATTGTGATATATATATATATCCCTGTCACAATATTAAAAATCAACTTTATTTTATAAGTACTATGCACACTCTCCAAAAGTGTTCGCAATCGTAATTGTGTTTGTCGTAGAGCTTATGTAAACAAACTTACTTTAGTAAAAAAAAGTTACAAATTTAGGTGAAATAAACATAGCTATCACCAAAGGAATTTTTCTTTCAATACCGTCACATTTAAATAAAGTATTTGTGTAAACCAGGGTTTAACAAAATTAAGTTTTTGGGCAGAATATTAAACATTTGGATGTTATATTGATACTCTTAGAGCGAAGAGTTATTTATGTAGTGTCTTAAACAATACAACTCGGAAAATTTTACACAATTGTATTTATTATATAAATTTCAAATTACCCATTTTCTTACTACAAAACGAAACATCTGGTACACATGAGACACTAGTACTTCCTGGCGGCGAAAATATCTAGTTGCCAAACTATTTATATTGAGCTTTCTAACCTGTATACAGTAAACATCAACCTGAGAAACAGGCCTCGGGAGTATATATTCTTGTACGTGGTAACAGACTAGCGAATGTATAGTACTGCTGGAGCGGTATCTAAGAAAGGTAGACCTATATCTGTGACTTTACAACGTATTTGTAAGATAATTAAAATTTGTCAAATAATTGCACATTTGACAACATTTTTGTAATATTATTTAATCGATGCGTAAATAAAAGAACTTAGTTCAAATGTGGTGAAAATTGTTGCACTTTCCGGAAATAAACCCAATTTTTGAAACGGGGAGGGAGAAGAATTTTATTTATTATTTTTATTCGTCTATATAAAATACTCACAAAAAAATGTTAATAACGTATATCAATAAATTTTACTGAGAAAATTGCTAAGGTCACAAAAAAAATTGTTTTATGCAACAATTAAAAACATTTGTAAATACGACCAAATAAAAATCGTAATACTTTATACAGAAGAGAGATAAAATATTTACCTTTTCAATGACATAAACATTATCAGACTACTGTTGTCAAATAGTTAATGAATACTTTTGCAAACATCATTCTAGAGATAAAACTGAGCTAAACCAAACCAAGCAAGGCATCCGACTGTGCAGTGTTGACAGTGAACTGCATACAACTGCCATAAAAGACTGTATACGAAGTAGTGTGGTTATACTCAGCAAAGCTAACTCCTCCTGTTTCTCCCTATTACAGAGGATTACGCCAGTGACTTATACATACGGGCTGCGGATTTCAAACCACCATCGGCTCGACATGCTCGCCACATGGGCATTAACGCCGCTGTGATCAGAGCAGCATGGGTTTGCTGCACTGTGCGTATTAACTTTATCGGATTCCGACGTATCGACACAATCGTGCCTACTACCACAGGCTAACATCCAGGAGGATCAGCGGGGCCTGCAGCTCTCTCCCAACTCCCTTAAGAAGAAAATATGTTAAAAAAATAAATTATAACGTTAAGGCTGTCATTAAAATGAAACGTCTCTATATGATGTTCACGGTAAAGTGAGCACTTTTGTTCCCCTAGTTACATATTGCCATTGAAGTCATAAACACGGTGTACATATTTCACCGGACTCGGAAGTTAACGTCTAAAGCCACGATAAAATATATTTGTTGACTATTATTCCAATTAAGAGGTCTTCAAAAAGTGCTCGCTTTAACGTGAAGAGCCCTTACAGATATGTATTTCGTCTGTGCCAACACTAACAGTCTATGTTTAAAGTGCCTTTAATTTTCAGCCTGTAAGTTGGAAAGCATTACAAACCTCTATTTTCGATACTCATACTAATACTCAATGAAACTCCCTTAATCAGTTACATCATTGATTCGTTTACTTTGGCTGTATCTGCTTCGGGCGTGCTTCTCACAACCGTCGCACAACGTGCTGCGTATTCGGCGACGTCAGCATTAAGGCACCCGCCTACCTGGAGCTTTTATTGGCGCTTGGGGCCGGGAAGCTCGGAAGCGATAAGGGCGACTCTGCCACTCGCATTAAGTTGGCCATCGCCATTAAGCGCAAGGCTCATAGCTAATGTACAGTGTTCTCGTCATCCTGCGTGTACCTATGAGAACTTCAGCGGTGACCCCANAGCGCAAGGCTCATAGCTAATGTACAGTGTTCTCGTCATCCTGCGTGTACCTATGAGAACTTCAGCGGTGACCCCGTTATTTTATTGGTGTAATGTGTGTGGCAACGTTCGATGTAGGGACCTAGAGTCGCTTTGTATGTTTCTGAAGCGTATATACAAGGCTTTGAAAAAGCCGTTTTAAGCTATATTAGAGTATTCTGAAATGGTGTTTCTAATGTACGCGACGTCTTAAANAAGGCTTTGAAAAAGCCGTTTTAAGCTATATTAGAGTATTCTGAAATGGTGTTTCTAATGTACGCGACGTCTTAAAAGCACTCAACAGTTCTCGTCTGAAGTGTGTATTCTTTTCGTAGATCAGCACCGTGGATGCACCTGTAATAACTTCCTGGGAAGACGAGTATTTCAGACACTCTGCGACCCAGTTCAAGCGCCGGGTAGGCAGGAACCTTAATGCAGTAGCCTACCTCGCACGTGAAATGCGTTGCAGCATANGACCCAGTTCAAGCGCCGGGTAGGCAGGAACCTTAATGCAGTAGCCTACCTCGCACGTGAAATGCGTTGCAGCATGTTTTGAATACGAGTTTATTCGCACGAAACTATTAACTCTGTGGTCAATATGTTTACATACGAAATGAAAGCATAGCTCAGACGTGGATTGGAGGGTACTTTCAAGATAATACGTNTGTGGTCAATATGTTTACATACGAAATGAAAGCATAGCTCAGACGTGGATTGGAGGGTACTTTCAAGATAATACGTATGCTATAAATATTATGTTGGCGACCTCCAACATCGTTAAAAACGGCTTTAGCAGACTGCTATATATTGAAACATCCTACCCAGACACGAGCAAAAATACGTAATGGGCCTGCATTGAAAACCGTTTTATACTTTCAACCAGTAAAATAATGGGGTCGCCGCTTAAAGACCCATAGGTACACACAACGAGAAGAAAATATTGCACTTCAATTCACAGCCTTGGTGACGTGAAGTGAAGAGATTTGGCAGCTCTTAACAGCGATGTCTTGAGAGCCGATAAGGGTGATTAAGGTGAGTATAGAGCATCGCCGGAATGAAAGGGCGAGGGAAACGGGCTAACCACTCAGCCACCGCGGCCCCTCAGAGTCTTGGTGTACGGACAATGGTGCACTTGCGTGTGTCGTGTCGCCCGCGCTCTTGTTCGTCAAACGCGGAAATAGCTCCAGATATGTGACGGCCTTAACCATTCACTAATGAGAGGCGCAGACATTTCAAAATACATCATTTCTCACAATGACAACGCTTCAAATACCGGCCACTGATTCTTGTTATGTACGGTATCAATCATACATATCGTATACTTGCAATATGTAGGGGACGGGATGGAATAAAGCATTCTGTTTTCGCCCTTCGGTTATTTTACTACTGTTAGGAAATGAGAAAATGGTGTAATGATATTAATTTGCTGGTTGCTCTATATTTGAAAATTTATTTTACGAAAATTTGATGAATTGTACAGGGATAACTATACCGGATGGTTTTGAACAACGCCGAAAATCTTAGTTAGGTTATCTCTTACGAAAATATACGGCGAAAATCTATGTACCACTTTTTCCCGGATGAGCTTATTAAGAAAGCTGTGCTCCCAAATATATTTGTAACGCCTTTAGTTTAAAACATTGGAAAATAANCCCGGATGAGCTTATTAAGAAAGCTGTGCTCCCAAATATATTTGTAACGCCTTTAGTTTAAAACATTGGAAAATACTTCTAACTTAGCAACAAATCATAGAATGACATTTTGTATAACGGATATCTGAAAACGCGTTTGGTAATACCTTCGTCCTTCTCATCAGCAGGAAAATGGGGTTCGGCACACTATGTCTGAATGCAACTTTGTAACCCTAAGATGTAACTACGAGATTTTTTGAAACAACTTATTAATCAATACTTCTAAATTAACAAAAAAGGTCGTCTTGTCGCAACACTCTCAGGTGAAGCATTTTCAAGAAATCCATGCTTAACACACAAAATATAATGTATGTTACTTGACAGGTAAGCAACACAATAAATAAGAAGGTATTTTAAATTATAAAATTTTGGGGGAAAAGTGGTACATATATTTTAATCTTATATTTTCGATATGAATTACCTACTAGAATTTGACGTTGTTGTTAAAAAAAATATCTTGTCTTTTTAACAGTAATTAGTCTCATTGAGACAAGAATTTGTTGTTGATGTATGTAAAGTAATTTTCCATAAATATATCTGCAGTATTCGTGTGAAGTTAGTGCTGTAAATTCTAGCTGGAAAAACGAGTGAAATATTATACTTACTATTTGGTTAATGTCTCGTTAATTGGACAGCCTACTTTTGCACTGGCTCAAATTTTACATTATAATCATATTACAAAACTGTTTTCTTTTTTTTATGAGAAGAAGTGAAAACAATACACTATAGCTGTAATATTCTGACCGATACGTTCGAGTATGAAGCGCGTTCTCCTTTTCATGTCGGGAACATTATTACAATTAGATTTTGCACCTAAACGTAACACAACATACGTAGGCGAATTCGTATGAGGCGTTACTGGACCATATGATTTCTTGGTTAGTACGTAAAAGAGTATGACAAGCTTCTCCTCCCCTCTGCCCCGAAAGGACACAGAGGGTGAAACACAGCGTCTAACTTAAACAAGATAAGGAAATACGTGCGAAGAACAGGATGATTAGCTTCTCACCAAATCCCAAAGACAAATTTGTGAGAAACCGCTAATGAAGGCTGAGCGAATGTTAGCTGTTGAAAACATGCCAGGTATTGTTCCTTGCGAAGGTAATCGCATGAGACACAGCTGCGTCTCACAGCTGACTGTGGGCTGTCATGTGTGAGTATGTATGTTTATTACTCTCGAGCTATCTACACAAAGATATACGTAGGCCTATTACAGGCGTGAGAAATAATATTTTTTATTCTGAGGCAGATTAGACCGCTCGCAATTCACGTTATATATATCATTAGTTCATCAGGGAATAGGTAATTCACACAAGACGCATTTAAAATAGGCATTACTGTAAATAAAATCATTTTGGAATGACATTTCATATTATAGAATCTCTCAGAAATGTTCTTTCTTTACTGGCGTGATAAAACTTTTTTTTACTCTCATGAATATATGATATTTTGATGGTGATAATTACTCATATTGCAGTTGTCGGGAACTGAGAAGGCACAACTACAACAGAACCACGGGTCGGGTAGGCCACGTGTGAAGACCGCCAGGGAACATCAAGTAGGAAAGAAGGTGTCAATGGAAACATCGCATGTCACTGTCTTATACCATCGCCCGTGAATCTCGCAGTGCCACTAACTGTGCAGCTAGCGCCATGACTGTCCGGAGTTACGAGGACAGGGGTTCAACGCTCAGTCACCTGCCTATATACCGCACATTTCGCCTGCGAACGCGAAGCACGGCGTTCTGTGGTGTAAAGAGCGCCGCTATTGTAACGTGGACNCCCGGATGAGCTTATTAAGAAAGCTGTGCTCCCAAATATATTTGTAACGCCTTTAGTTTAAAACATTGGAAAATAATTCTAACTAAGCAACAAATCATAGAATGACCTTTTGTATAACGGATATCTGAAAACGCGGTTGGTAATACATTCGCCCTTCTCATCAGCAGGAAAATGGAGTTCGGCACACTATGTCTGAATGCAACTTTGTAACCCTAAGATGTAACTACGAGATTTTTTGAAACAACTTATTAATCAATACTTCTAAATTAACAAAAAAGGTCGTCTTGTCGCAACACTCTCAGGTAAACCATTTTCAAGAAATCCATGCTTAACACACAAAATATAATGTATGTTACTTGACAGGTAAGCAACACAATAAATAAGAAGGTATTTTAAATTATAAAATTTTGGGGGAAAAGTGGTACATATATTTTAATCTTATATTTTCGATATGAATTACCTACTAGAATTTGACGTTGTTGTTAAAAAAAATTATATCTTGTATTTTTAACAGTAATTAGTCTCATTGAGACAAGCATTTGTTGTTGATGTATGTTAAGTCATTTTCCATAAATATATCTGCAGTATTCGTGTGAAGTTAGTGCTGTAAATTTTAGCTGGAAAAACGAGTGAAATATTATACTTACTATTTGGTTAATGTCTCGTTAATTGGACAGCCTACTTTTGCACTGGCTCAAAATTTATATTATAATCATATTACAAAACTGTTTTCATTTTTTTTATGAGAAGAAGTGAAAACAATACACTATAGCTGTAATATTCTGACCGATACGTTCGAGTATGAAGCGCGTTCTCCTTTTCATGTCGGGAACATTATTACAAATAGATTTTGCACCTAAACTTAACACAACATACGTAGGCGAATTCGTATGAGGCGTTACTGGACCATATGATTTCTTGGTTAGTACGTAAAAGAGTATGACAAGCTTCTCCTCCCCTCTGCCCCGAAAGGACACAGAGGGTGAAAAACAGCGTCTAACTTAAACAAGATAAGGAAATACGTGCGAAGAACAGGATGATTAGCTTCTCACCAAATCCCAATGACAAATTTGTGAGAAACCGCTAATGAAGGCTGAGCGAATGTTAGCTGTTGAAAACATGCCAGGTATTGTTCCTTGCGACGGTAATAGCCTCAGACACAGCTGCGTCTCACAGCTGACTGTGGAATGTCATGTGTGAGCATGTATGTTTATTACTCTCGAGCTATCTACACAAAGATATACGTAGGCCTATTACAGGCGTGAGAAATAATATTTTTTATTCTGAGGCAGATTAGACCGCTCGCAGTTCACGTTATATATATCATTAGTTCATCAGGGAATAGGTAATTCACACAAGACGCATTTAAAATAGGCATTACTGTAAATACAATCATTTTGGAATGACATTTCATATTATAGAATCTCTTAGAAATGTTCATTCTTTACTGGCGTGATAAAACTTATTTTTACTCTCATGAATATATGATATTTTGATGGTGATAATTGGTCATATTGCAGTTGTCGGGAACTGAGAAGGCACAACTACAACAGAACCACGGGTCGGGTAGGCCACGTGTGAAGACCGCCAGGGAACATCAAGTAGGGAAGAAGGTGTCAATGGAAACATCGCATGTCACTGCCTTATACCATCGCCCGTGAATCTCGCAGTGCCACTAACTGTGCAGCTAGCGCCATGACTGTCCGGAGTTACGAGGACAGGGGTTCAACGCTCAGTCACCTGCCTGTATACCGCACATTTCGCCTGCGAACGCGAAGCACGGCGTTCTGTGGTGTAAAGAGCGCCGCTATTGTAACGTGGACGCGTGATTTAGGAGCAATCCACTGGGAGTGTTTGAGTGCGGTGAATGTCAGGTGGACACTACATGCCGGTCTGCATAGCACCCACTGTGAAATCCGGCAGAGGTGGGGGTGAGAGTGTGAAGGTGGTTTTCATGGAAGGGACTTGGTCCTCTCGCAACACTGCACCACACGTTAGAGGTGCAAGGCTTCAAGGACATCTTGACCTCCTGCGTGTTGTCTACAGTAGAAAACCAGTTCGGAAATGATAACTGCGTGTTTCAGTACGACAATTCCCCTTGCCATAATGCACGGCCGGTTCGTGAGTGGTTTGCGGACAACAGGGTTCCGGAAATGAACTGGCCATCCCAGAGCCATGACCTCAATTCCATCGAACATCTCTGGGATGAACTGGAACGACGATTGCACGCTAGACTCAAATGACCCACATCACTTACTAAACTTGCTACAGCGCTGCAGGAAGTATGGTCGACCAATCCTCCAGAGAAATTTCGACACCTGGCTGACAGTTTCCCCCACAGGGTTGTAGCTGTAATTAAGACCAAGGGTGGGGTGGGTCCACAAAGGGCGGGGTGGGTCCACAACGTATTAATGTCCGTTACTGGGCAGGATGTCCAAGGGACATTCATAGGACAGTTTCACGTGGGTGTCCGTATACTTTTGATCAAATACTATACATTTCTGTGAGAAAGGTTTGGTTGAGCCAACCAAATACGTGTTTGTATATGGTCAAGACAGGACACAGTTTCTCGAGCAAAATATTATGTTGAATACACCATTTCTGAAATTCAACAAAATTGATTTGGTTCACATAACAAAATATGCATTTTAACAAACCAAACAACGTTATTGGATAAATAAAATCCACCTGACAACAAAACATTTTTTTGTTTAATCAACTGTATTAATTTGTTTGGAAATATAAAAACACAAATTTGGTTGGTTCAACCAAACCTTTCTCTCTGTGTATAAAATAGCAAACTACTTTCATTTTAAGTTGTCAAATATATTTTTGTTTTCAGATGTTACTGCCGTATGGGCAGGCAACCAATAATTATGAAATTCAACAAAACTGATTTGGTTCAGGTAACAAAATACATAATTGAACAAACCAAACCAAGTTGTTGAACCAACTAAATCTGCCTGACAAAAGTTTGGTTGAATCAACTGTATTAATGTGTTTGGCCATATAAATATAAACACATATTAAACGGTTCAACAAAACCATTTTCTCAGTGTATTAAATAACAAACAACTCTTTTTTAGCATTATCATAAATAAATATTTTTGGTTTTCAATGTCATTGTGACAGAAAATTTTTTATGCTTGAAGGCAACGCTCAACATAAATAATTACTTCAAAAGTAATCGAACTTTACTTCTTTTTGCATTTTATTAAATTTCAAGGTATGTGACTAATAAACAAAATTGTTCTACGAGTATTAATTCAAATCGGGGAGTAAAAATACTTTTTTGTCCAAATCTTTACACGAAGAACCCCCAAAAAGTTTTATCTAGCTAGAGACGACCTTTATTTAACGAATTAAAGTGCACTAGTAACTTGTGTAATCAATAAAATTTGTTGATGGTTGATACTACATACAAGGCGTTACCTTTGTTACAGTTTAAAGCCAATATAACAAAATCACTAAGGATTTATTGGTTCTGGAAGTGAAAGAATGATTTAACAGTTCCGAGCGAACTGTTTGCCACAATTTTTATAAATCTGCAACATGCCAGATATGTTTCTTGCTGGTAACGAAACGGCTAACAGGTGTTGATAAGATAAGGGTGCAAGCGCGAATTTTAAAATGTTGGTGAGAGGGGGGGGGGGGAAATCACCGGCCACCTCCCTAAAAAATGTTTAAGATATATTATGCAAGTGGGGGTTGAGGACTTTGTGATATGTGAACAATACCAATAAATAATAAACTTATGTTCTACAGTGAAAATCCTGTAATATTATTGCCATGCTTTTATGTGTCTTATCTATTAACATTTAAATACAATTTTATATTCATTAACAAAAAAAATAATTTTATCTTTAATATCATTGCAGGGTTGTAACTTGTAAATATGGGGTTCTGCAAATGGTATAGCATACCTACTACCACACCTTCTCTCCCTTCACATTCAATATGTGTAAGACCTCTCCCTTTACAGTTTCTGAATTCGTGCTTGTTATGGCAAAAGAGGGAAGGAGGAAATTTGTTTCCTATACATCCTTGCTTTAGAGCCAACATAGGCTGGAAGTCACAGAAAGATGCAACAAAAAACAACACCAGCATAGTAAACCACTCGACCGCAAAATCACAGAACTTGGTTTACGTCCAAGAATGTACTGTGTTAAACCCGGGCTGCCAAATCGTATAGTTCGATACGGAATAGGTATAATTTGAGTGTAATTCGTATCGTCTTAGCAAAGTGTTAAGTCTTGTATACTGTTATACTGATCATACATTTTAATCCATCCACTTGCATAATGTATAGGGAACGTGTGTTACCTATCTCTGTGATTCGTAATATGCGCAGCATAATTTTTGTTTAGTGAAAGCAACTGCAACGTTGTTGGTTAATGTTGGTAATACTGGGTGTTAGCCGCTAGTATCAAAGGTGAAAATAAAAGTATAATTCCTCTTTTAGTTCTGGTGCTCTTTTGTTTTGTTGTTTGGCGTATTCATACCAGATCAAATACGACTCCAAGTTCCAAGGTATATAATCTTAAGTAAATTGCGGGGTTGCGGTGTGTTCAATTCACGGGGACGATGGTTTGTTTACCTATTGTCAGAATGAGTTCGCTTTGGTTGCCAGCGGCCGCGGCTGACTTGTCTCGAGGAAACACGAGAGAAATTTAGCATACGCGTGGTAACTTACAACTTTATTTGAAGCCATGCTAAAAGTTCTACTTTCAGGCTATCCATCCGCCACATACAACCGAAGCTTTATCAAGTACAGAAAATTACACCAAAGGGACAAGCGACCGCGGGGGCTGAGCGGTTAGACTGCTCGTCTCNAACCGAAGCTTTATCAAGTACAGAAAATTACACCAAAGGGACAAGCGACCGCGGGGGCTGAGCGGTTAGACTGCTCGTCTCCCGCCAAGGCGAACCAGGTTCAATCCCCAACCGGGTCACCCCCCAGACTTTCACGAGTGGGAATCGTGCTGGAAGATGCCGCTT
>NQII01004349.1:114459-168888 GCA_002778355.1 Clitarchus hookeri
TCGGAAGGTGCTCGAGTAAAGAAACGCGGAGTTCGATAGGGACCGGGCGGGAGGGGGAAGTCAAGGAAAAACTAATACCGGGGCTTTTTATATTTCTTTTTGAAACTTCATGCCTTCACTGAAGTGTAAGCAACACTCATCAGGTGGTTAGCTCTTTCAAGCGTGTAAAAAATATAATTTTAGGCGTCGTATTATTTCGGAACTGTACTGGTGTCAGTAATAATAAGAAGGCGGAACCCAAAAATAAAATTTAATTTTTATTTGATGTTAATAGCAGCATATGTTTATATGACTACGTAATACAGTCTCAGTAACGAATGATGTATTCCACCGCGTCAGGGACTTGCCTAATTCGATATAGCTTTTATACTTATATAGTGAGCATAATTAAATACACTTCCTGTGCTACGTACAATAAACAGAACGCCATTACTGTAAGGTTTAAAATCCTTATATGCTGATATTAAGTTTGTGTTGGACATTTGTGTCAGTTACTACTGCGTCTATGTGCGGGATAAAACNAATCCTTATATGCTGATATTAAGTTTGTGTTGGACATTTGTGTCAGTTACTACTGCGTCTATGTGCGGGATAAAAGGAGCAACTTATTCATCTATACTATCCAGGTTAGTTTAAACTGAAAAAAAAAAACTCATTAAACTAGTAGTATTCCGTACATAAGTTTAAGTTTATTTAAACTAAAAATATGTGGGTGTGGCAGTTTCCGGGAAACGGCTGTGAGTTTTATGTGAATACATCTACATTAGTAGGTACGTAATATTTTCTTTCGCATATGGGAATGGAATGGAAGTTGTAAAATTAATACTTGGCTTTTAAGAGTTAAACCGACATTTGTAGAGAAGATATTTCGTTTGACGCCAAAATCAGCACTCCAAGCACCTCGGAGTGGTGAGGCGTACTGCCTGGGAATTCTCGCCCTTACCCGGAATTACCGCAAGACGCCACAGGCCCCCACCCGCGTCTCGCGCTTGCACGGCGCCAACTCAAGACCATGCTCACATGGCAGTCGTTTACCCAATCTTACTAGCCCGCGTTTATTTCAACCGCGTTGTTAGTCACGGAGTTATAGTGTCGGACTGGACCACTCTGCAAACATTAATATCGCTGTTTCCGTCCCTGGGGCCACGTTCTGTAACATTTCACTGTCCTTGCATAAATACATTTACCGCTTAACTATGTTTACGAGGTGAAATGGTGTTCTGTAACTCAACATGTCACCACGGCGGTCTTTTAAATGCCTCGTGGCTGTCCTTATATAAAGGCAGGCAAACAAGGTGTCTTTATAAACGAAAGCAGAAAGAAAATGGCAGACGTATTAAGGTTAATTATAGGAAACATTATTCACAGAAAAAAAAGATTCAATGTCCCAAAAATAAGATATATTACGTTCTATTATATTTCCGCCCAAATAAACGGTGACTGGAATACCTTTAAGGAGTAGGTTTTATAATTCGCTAGTGATACTCTCGCTTTAACGTAACTAAGGAATGATGGATTCGGCCACAGCTCAGTGCTGCTATCTCGTGATGCTTAAAATGAACTAGTGCCATCTGAAATATTGTATCCACAGAAAGAAGTAAATTTATTTTATAAGTATTATTCGGAAATGTTTTGATAAATAAATTTCACTTATTAGTGAAAATTCACTATAATAACAAAATGTGTGCCACAAAACACTCTGTAATAAAGGAAAAAATATATATAATTCAACAAGCCCGCTGCGTTGCCTAACGTACATCNTATATAATTCAACAAGCCCGCTGCGTTGCCTAACGTACATCTTTGCACATAATGACACTAACGAGTAACGATCATTATGGCCTTCTTTATCATAAAGACAATAATGTTGACCGTCTTCGAGTAAACTCAATTTAGAGAATAGAGCCCCTGGTGGTACCCCAAGTGTCAGTCCCATATTAAACGGGTATTCACGTCAAAACTCGTATTAACCCACTATCATGGGTAATTTTAGGGGCTGTTGTTATGTTTGGGCACTGTGTTGTGAAACGGCGGTTTAAAACGTGCATGCACCGTAGTAAGGTTAATTCTACTCAGGTTGGAAAGCTCAGTGCTTTTAGTTTGGCAACTAAAATTTTTCGCCATTAGGTAAGCGCTAGTTTCGCATGTGTACCGGATTTTCTCGGTTTTCTGCGTTAAAAAAATGATTGCAATAATCATAGATCAAAAGACTACGTAACTNATGTGTACCGGATTTTCTCGGTTTTCTGCGTTAAAAAAATGATTGCAATAATCATAGATCAAAAGACTACGTAACTAAGTAAAATCTTTCTCTTCTTTTATTCACGAAGCTTAAATTTTTAATTAAATTCGACCTCTTCGGAACACTGCGCAACTAGTTACGGAAATGTTCCCTATGCCAAATTCTCCCGTAAGAAAACTTGTTTTGTTCCTAACCTGAGTAGAACTAACCTCAACCGTAGTGATGGTCGCAAGAGCAGTTACCGTATCTTCGGCAGTCCACAGATTCTCGTAGTAGGGCCTATAGCTAGGGACAGGTTTATTTTGCGAAGAGATTTCGAGACCAGATGTACTCCAAAACACTTNTCGTAGTAGGGCCTATAGCTAGGGACAGGTTTATTTTGCGAAGAGATTTCGAGACCAGATGTACTCCAAAACACTTAACATAACATGCACTTTCGTGGTTCGATGATTTTAAATGTCACGTGCCTCAAGTGTCTGTCCGCGAATAATTGACGTTCAGTTTTGGAGTACTTTATTCTGATTGGCCCAGCCATGCAATAACAGGTCTTCTCTCGTAGACACGCAGCCAGTAACCAAAGGAAGTTGTGGCGGTGGGGTGGACGTATGACATTGAAGTNGATGATTTTAAATGTCACGTGCCTCAAGTGTCTGTCCGCGAATAATTGACGTTCAGTTTTGGAGTACTTTATTCTGATTGGCCCAGCCATGCAATAACAGGTCTTCTCTCGTAGACACGCAGCCAGTAACCAAAGGAAGTTGTTGCGGTGGGGTGGACGTATGACATTGAAGTCTATCATGGCCTTAAATATGTTCGCGAAAAACACCTGACCTATAGCCCATTCACGGTTACTTCCAACTTTTCTGAAGCCCTGCTAAAGTTCTACTTTCAGGCTAACACAAAACTTAATCTAATATATAAAATTCTCCTGTCACAGTGTTAGTCACTGAACTCCTCCGAAACGGCTGGACCGATTTTTATGAATTTTTTTATGTATACTCGGTAGGTCTGAGAATCGATTTATATCTATTTTTTACACCCCTAAGTAATAAGGGTGGCCACCCCCAAACAATTTTTTTTTATTGTTTGAACAAAATTTTTATTTTTAATTTTTTTATGATGTGGCATCAAAAAATACATACCCTCCTAAATTTTCACCCTTCTACCACCAACCCTTATTTTTTATAACGATATTAGTAATTTAATAAATTTTACCCTAGGTCGATAACTGATCAATTATCATCGATCATTTATCGATCTAGGTTACAATTTATTCCCACCAGGTGTCTCCCAGTGACACAGCACGGAGTAGCCGGTCTCCACTAAGTAATAAGGGTGGCCACCCCCAAACAATTTTTTTTATTGCAATACTTTTTATGGCAAAACAACGTTTGCCGGGTCAGCTAGTTAAGTATATAAAATTATGCTATGAGAAAAGCACACCGCATTCCTGTAGTCAATTCGCGGTTTCTTCACACTTATTGAATCTAAACTTCGAAATATCACATCACGTAAGGTGTGTTTGATTCTTTCCAAATTATGCCATATAATACAAGTGTTTTATACATGTCTTAACATAAAGGTATCATAATTTAGCTAAAATTACAATTAAACAAATATTTAACTACAAATTGTTATATTTAACTAATTATTTATACGAATAAAACCAGGGATAAAAAAAGCTGTGTTGATAATGCCTAGTAAGAAATAGTAATTAGTGTTATGAATTTACTTTTAAACTAATTCATACCTGAAAGGGGTTATTGGAGTAGCTTAATAATGAGTCATGATTAGGCAGAGCGCAGCAGTATAAGATGAAATTTATTGAACATAAGGATTATACACTAACTATTTACGTCACTATTGATCGGGGGAGCTTAAATGGAACACCAAGATGCTAATTAATTGTTTTAAATATTACTACTTCACGCCATTACCATTGCAATCTAAATGCAAAGTCCCCCCGCCATTTTCATGTTGCGGGAGGCTGATTCTAGGAGGCTGTTAACGACGGCCGGACACACCCAACTTCAGTGGTCTTCTCGTTCCAATGGCCCAACGACAAAAGACGCCACTCCCGGTGTTACGCTGGCCTATATCGGGCGCGTTGTTTAATATTTTGAGGCCCGTTTACTGGCCGATGGAGGGGGTTTCTGCAAATGCCTTTCGCAAGGTGTTATTTAATCACGCTAGTGCCCTGGTCTGAAGGTATGATCAGGCAGGCCGTCCAGCTAACGCCTGAACTTTAGCAGGGCTTCAGATAAGTTGGAAGCAACCGTGAATGAATTATACGCTCTCAGTTCAATAATATTTCGCATTGGAACTACCTCGTACTAGGCATTACCAACACACCTTTTTTATTCGTGTTAATTAGAAATGAAATAATCATAATGTATAGATGTAAACTAAGTAAAATCTCAGTTTGAACAAAAATAAGATACTTTTATGTTAACGCTAATATAAAACGCCTATGAAGGATTACATATTAAGGAAACATCCAGATACGTCATACCTAGGCAGACTTTTGAAAAATTTAATTATAAAAGAGTGATTTGTTCATAATAGTTCATATTCACTTGCACTCTCCATGAAATATCGTTTCCATATCTAAGGTCAAGGGTGTTTGGCAAGGTCGATTTCTTATGTCTTTATCACGGATATGAAGTGACGTAACTTCGATGGAAATGAAAGTCGATTACAAAAAAATGCAATCAAGAACAGGTTGCTCTTGAAAATTATTTTTCGTTTAGGAGGAAATACTACAGTATTGGAGCTAAAGAGTTCATTTCTCTCTTTTAACTAACCCATCTTCATTAAAATAATCTGTGACGCAAGTGAAGTTCAGTAAAAATTACATCACGGCAAGAAGGGCAGACATAAATAAGTTTCGTAAAACAAGACAAAATAAAGAAATTTCATCGAAACACAAAATAATCTCAACCTATGCATCTGCTCGCTGTTGTATACACGCAAGCACGTACTCTCTAAGTTGTAATTTTAGCAACAGATACATAACACAGCGTTTAACCATATTTCCATACAATTATCTCGAATAAAGTTTCTAAGTCATTTTTCATAATAACTGCAATTTGACGGTAGAACATTATATAGCCTGCTTGTGTTGCGAGACTGTCTTATTAGGACGTATAGTTACGTAGTGTAAGACTCTGGTTCAGAGATCAGGTTAAATTAAGTATTAACCCTTAATCTTTGTTGAAAATGTTTTTTGTCGTCTTTACGACAGCACGCTGGATATATTACGTTGTTACCTTAAAATTAAGTTGAGTTTATTTATGAGATTTGGCTACTCTTAACGAGGTATTGAGAGCCGATGAGAGTGAAATTATATGAGAATGGAGCAGTACCAGAATTAAAGGGTGGGGGAAACGGGAGATCCCCGAGAAAACCCACCGAACAGTGGCATCGTCTGGCACAATTTCCACTTGCGAAAATTTGGGAGTGATCCATCCGGCTGGGGATGGAACCCCGTTCACCTAGGGGGGAGGCGGGCAGTCTAACCGCTCAGCCACCGCGGGCAGGAAAATAAATTAAATAAACGAAATCAATACAGACCTGAAAATTTCCCGAATTGGTTTGAGAACAAGCTGTACTTCCAACACATGTACATGAGACTTTTTTTTTTTTAACTAGATCGCGGTTTGTAAGCCACATCCTGGACGACTTTAAACCAGTAAAGCACCAGCAAGAAAATTCTCACCGAATCCCGTGCTGCCCGATCCGGGGTAAAACTGAAGTTACAGCCGATGGACAAGTAATTATAGTCCATTCACAGAAACTTCCCACTTTTCTGAAGCCCTGCTTAGGTTCTATTTCCAAGATATTTCTCCGTCTCGTGTAAAGAAAGCTTAACCGAGTGTAGAAAGTTACACCTAATGGACAAAGCACCGCTTCCGTGCTCACTCTGTGTAATAATATTTCACATAAGAACTATTTCTTACTAGACATTGCCACCACACCTATTTTATCCCTGTATTTTTTCATATTAATTATAAATAGATTATTATAATTTATGTACAAAATTTGAAATTGAAACTACAAAAAAAAAAAAAAAAAAAAGTACGTTTATGTTAACACAAGTATAAAACTCTTGTAATGCATGGCACATTTACGAAGGAATCAAGCACGTCATACAAGGGGTGATTTTTTTAATGTTTTTTTAAAAAAAAGTGTGAATAAACCGCGAATTGACCGAATTGACTATAAAACTCGATTGCAAAAAGGATAGTGGAGTCTAGTTTGTTGCCAAATGAATCCGCGAAATGTCAAGGTCTCTAGAAATCAAGGGCTTTTCCTATCCAGCCTTCAACCATGGAATTTATATGGGGAATCGATGTGTAAGAGATTCCTTCTCCGTGCATCAACTCCAAAGACAAATATCCCCAAAAAATTATTCAACGCAACTTCCTAAAAAAATATTGACATATTATGAAATGTTAAAAAACATTATTTTTTTATTATATTTTTTTATAAAATGTAAATTTAAGTGCTGAATTAAAAACAATATTAAATATAAAAATCAGCAAAATTCTTAAACGTAAAATGTTACGTTAAGTAATTTTTGTTTAAAAAAGTAATCTTCAAAATTTCGTAACAGTTATTCCCCACATAAACTCCGTGGATGCAGGCTTGATAGGACCACGGGTTAATCAACTTGTTACGAGTAGTGTACTAAATCCCGAGCCTCATACATCAAGTTTGTTTCTCTTGGCATTAGTTACTCCGGATATGCGCAGTGTGTCTGTCATATTTCTTGGCAACGTTCGCCACGGTACCTACCCAAGGTGAACGTCGTTTCAAATTTTTCAGGGCATGCAGTCGCCCGCCGTTAGGACTTTCGCTGCTTCCGGACGTAGCTAAAATTCTGAGATGGAAGTTTTCGTTGCAAAGCGAAACTAATTAATAAACTCGAGCTTGTGGCGTCGAGCACCGAGGTGCACAAATGCAGAAGTGACTGCTGCTCTTCTAATTACTCAAGGGCCTTGATATTGTGAAGGGTGTGGTGGTGAAGAAAAGTGGATGGTATCACAGATAAATGTATGAAGTTTTGTTCGATTGGAGGGGAATGACGATGTTTTAGAGAACTCGAAAAAAAAAAGACATGGCCGTGTGTTTTACATGATGAATTATACTCTAGCACAGGGTTTCTCAAAGTGGGGTACATGTACCCCTGGGGGTACATCATTTGGGTGTAGGGGGTACACGACAAGATTTACGTAATGGCGGGCGGCATTTGACAAATGAGACATGTGCGAACGCTGAGCCAGAATTAAGGCTAAAACTTTCCGAAATTCCTCCAAATGTAGATAAATTTTGCAATTACAAACAAGCCCATCCGTCACATTAATAATTTTGTAACCATTACAATGTAATCAATCATTCATTCATTTATTAATAAAAACCAATTTTTTCTATACCTAGATGTTTTACTTTCGATTGTTGGAAGTAAAAACGAGTCTTTTGGAAAATTCAATAGGGATAAATGCGGATATAAGATTGAGAAACCCTCCTCTAG
Source organism: Clitarchus hookeri (assembly GCA_002778355.1). Taxonomy (NCBI): domain Eukaryota; kingdom Metazoa; phylum Arthropoda; class Insecta; order Phasmatodea; family Phasmatidae; genus Clitarchus; species Clitarchus hookeri. The sequence continues at coordinate 122,235 of NQII01004349.1, forward strand.
CGGGTAATAATTTCTTTGTGATATGGGAGTGAAATGAAAGTAACGAAATTGATACTCGGCTTTTATGGCTTAAAACGAACGAACTAGATGAGAGCTTCGTTTCGCACTAAAATAACCGCACCAGACCATCAGAGTCCAGAGATATATAGTACATTCGCGGTTTATTCACACATTTCGAATCAAACCTTTGAAAAATCACTGCATGTATGACACGTTTCGTTGTTTCGTAAATATGCCATGTTTCACAAACGTTTTACCCTTTGGTTCACAAAAAAAAAATATATATTTTAGGTTTAATTTAAATTATGTAGATGATGGTATTTCAGTTACAATTGATATGAATAAAAACAGTGATAAAATAGATTTGTTGGTAATGCCTGGTAAGAAATACTTCTTATGTAAAAAATTACCACATTGGGTGCGCACGAATGCGGCACGTTGTCCCTTTGGTGTAATTTTGCACACCTAGTTAATATTTTTTCACAAGACGGTGAAATATTCTGGAATAAGATATCAATAAGGGCTTGTGAAAAGTGCGCAGTAGCAGTGAATGGACTACATAGACTATATACTGCCAGAGGAACTTCTCGCCCAAGGTCAAGACAGCCGCCAGCCGCCCCGGGCTGCCTCCCGCTGCTCGCGCATGCGCGGCGACATACTAGGGCCATGNAAGGTCAAGACAGCCGCCAGCCGCCCCGGGCTGCCTCCCGCTGCTCGCGCATGCGCGGCGACATACTAGGGCCATGCTTCCATCGAAGTCGTACACCCGACCGAAAGAACCCTCATTCATTTCAATCACGTTATTAGTCACCAAGTTATAGCGTCGGAATTGATTATCCTGTAAACGTCAGATCACCGTTACTGTCCTCGTCGCCCCATGTGTCGGTCCGACTTGAAAGACGTGTTCGCGCCAAAATAATCTTCTAGGAGTAGCGAAACGAAATTCAGCGCGGAGCTCGATGTTCGTCGTCGAACATCATAAGGCGTGTTTACAGAGTTGGGTTTTATTTACAGCCCATGTTTGTTTGTTATTTCTGGAGCTGGCGAGATGCCAGGACTTGGCGATCCGCAGCGAGCCGGCGTCTAAACTCCGTGACATGATGTTTTGAAGACGCCCGTGGTTACCCGAAGCGCCAATACGTACCGACGGACGTCAGGATGTTGCTTGGTTCGACCCCAAGTCCCGGCAAGCGCTGACGTCATAACGCTATGCTCGGTCCGGAAGAAGCCGAAGCTCCGTCTACTATACATATGTAATTAATACATAGATGTGTACAAGTATACACATCGTTTTACGTCATGTGCGCACACACAAAAAAGGCAAAAATATTAAAGGCAGTGCACAAATNGTACAAGTATACACATCGTTTTACGTCATGTGCGCACACACAAAAAAGGCAAAAATATTAAAGGCAGTGCACAAATTCCTGAAACATAATATCACGATCATAATTTGAAATAGTTAATTCGTTTAGAATAGTTTTTATTGACTATTCTAATTAACAGAATCATCATATACATCAGTAATTAATACAATGTAAAGGTATATAATAAACATTTTTTTTACAATTTTTTGAATAATAACGTTACCTAAACCACAAATTCAGTAAATTTGCAAAAACAATTAATCCAAATTCATACAGTTTTATTATGCAAAAATTTGTTATAACCACATTTAAAAAATAATATTAATTTTAACCGAAATCAGTTTCTTAAAAGCTCGTGCTAAAAATGTTCGTTTTAAAAAATGTATTTTACCATTCAAGATTTATACATTTCGCTATCATATAATTCTAGATAGTATAAAATTTGTTAATTTTAAGGTCATTGTTTTGATATATTTGCAGATTTTATGATTTATATCACTAATTTTTCTTATCAAAGTCAGCAAGTTTTAAATCAAAGCTATACACTATATCAACTATTGTTGTACGTGATAGATGCCAGCATTCAAATTTCTTGTCAACGAAACTACCACCATCAAAATATATATGAACTTACTCAATTTATGTTCTTTCTTTTATGTGACGGGAATGCAAGCACTGCGAGACCATCCAACGAAAGCACATAAAAAATGTGATGTACTCTGAAATGTTGCGCGGGAAACTGCAGAACAGTCATAGCTGAGCCATGCCAGAGAAGAGACTGAAGTGCAGTCATGAGCCATGCCAGAGAAGAGACTGAAGTGCAATCATGAGCCATGCCAGAGAAGAGACTGAAATGCAGTCATAAGCCATGCCAGAGAAGAGACTGAAGTACAGTCATGAGTCATGCCAGAGGAGAGACTGAAGTGCAGTCATGAGTCAGGCCAGAGGAGAGACTGAAGTGCAGTCATGAGCCATGCCAGAGAAGAGACTGAAGTGCAGTCATGAGTCAGGCCAAAGAAGAGACTGAAGTACAGTCATGAGTCAGGCCAAAGAAGAGACTGAAGTACAGTCATGAGTCATGCCAGAGGAGAGACTGAAGTGCAGTCATGAGNTGTACAAGTATACACATCGTTTTACGTCATGTGCGCACACACAAAAAAGGCAAAAATATTAAAGGCAGTGCACAAACTCCTGAAACATAATATCACGATCATAATTTGAAAGAGTTAATTCGTTTAGAATAGTTTTTATTGACTATTCTAATTAACAGAATCATCACATACAGCAGTAATTAGTACAATGTAAAGGTATATAATAAAAAATTTTTTACAATTTTTTGAATAATAACGTTACATAAACCACAAATTCAGTAAATTTGCAAAAACAATTAATCCAAATTCATACAGTTCTATTATGCAAAACTTTGTTATAACCACATTTAAAAAATAATATTAATTTTAACCAAAATCAGTTTCTCAAAAGCTCGTGCTAAAAATGTTCGTTTTAAAAAATGTATTTTACCATTCAAGATTTATACATTTCGCTATCATATAATTCTAGATAGTATAAAATTTGTTAATTTTAAGGTCATTGTTTTGATATATTTGCAGATTTTATGATTTATATCACTAATTTTTCTTATCAAAGTCAGCAAGTTTTAAATCAAAGCTATACACTATATCAACTATTGTTGTACGTGATAGATGCCAGCATTCAAATTTCTTGTCAACGAAACTACCACCATCAAAATATATATGAACTTACTCAAACTATGATCTTTCTTTTATGTGACGGGAATGCAAGCACTGCGAGACCATCCAACGAAAGCACATAGAAAATGTGATGTACTCTGAAATGTTGCGCGGAAAACTGCAGAACAGTCATAGCTGAGTCATGCTAGAGAAGAGACTGAAGTGCAGTCATGAGTCAGGCCAGAGAAGAGACTGAAGTGCAGTCACGGTGCTGAATCACACCAGACGACGGGCGCGAACGTTCATCTCGCTGGCTTCCTCGTCTGACGAGTGTGACGCCTCAAGCCGATGTCAACATACCTGTTACCATCCTTCGTCGTGTGTGCAAGCTCCTACAAGGTGTGATACACGAGCCGGTGTACCAGCCGCTATGCGAGATGCTGTCGAAGATCCCTGTTACACGACAGCAGTTGGCGCGCTAGGTTCACATGCGCTGGGTGGATATAGTATATTCGCTTTTCCTTCACACTTTTTTGAATCAAACCTTCGAAAAATCGCCTTGGTTAAATTACAATTATATAAATAGTTTTCCTAAAAATTGGAACATTTAATTTATAATTAGAGTGAATACCAACAGTGGGATGATATTCGTGTTCGTAATGCCAAGTGAGAAGTAGTTTTTATGCAAAATGTTATTACACTGTGTGTGCGCGAACTCGGTGCGCTGTCCATTTAGCGTAATTTTCTAGACTCGGTTAAGCTTTGTGTGCTTGAGGCGGAGGGATACCCTGAAAGTGGAACTTTAACAGGGCTTCAGAAAAGTTGGAAGTAACAGTGAATGGACTATACGCATATGGTTCGTAATAAACATGGACGCCACTTGTCGAACTGTCAGTCAATAGCTCGTGCAAGTTGAACTAACAGCGCTTAAACTCACTATAGTATTTTTTTAAAGTATTCGTGTGGTTTTAAATAATACGCGTAATATAGTTATTCCTGAACGTAAAGCGTGATCCGCATTAAGTAGCAATAGTCTGAAGGAATTTGGACTCAACTGTATTCTTAGGGTTGATAACAAACATGGTTTACACTGACAGCTAAACAGTTAAAAACAGCTGTTAAAAATCCGATGTCTTATTTTAATAAATTAAACCCCGTTCTCAGGCAACTACTGACTTATGTTGTATTCACCATTACAATTTAGCTAGGTTCTATTTTAGTTGGAGTACACATTTTTCCCCACTTTGAAAACTTGCTGCCTGACAATTTATTATATAAATAAACACAGCAATTGCGTGGTTTATTAAATCATTAATTTACTGGGCATTAAAAAAAAAGCTAGGATTTGATAGTAATTGTGCGATTATTTTCACAACTGTAGAGGTCGCAACCATTTATGTTTTATGTGACGTAGTCGGAAAATGTTATACAACATAACGTTACAAACATATGTTTTACGAGAACCCATTCCATAAAAGATACATTTACAATTTTTACTAATATTACCAGTGCAATTTTTTCCAACTTCCGAATTAACACATGCCATTTTACGTACTGGACATTGTTCTCTTCAACAGTATATTCTCAAATCAGTACGGCGAAAATTGTATGTGTTTTCGTTGGTCACTTTTATGCAGTTATTGGAAATGTATGTAAAAAAAACAGTAAAAAAATAAATATTAATTAACTTTACATTGTGTATTCCATTTAAAACGCTTATAGTGTTACTGCCAATTATTACACAAGAAAAATATTTTGTGAGAATAGTTACAAGATTACTGAGTATCGGCAAACAAATAGCAACAATGATTCTTAAAAATGTTCATACTTCTTGTATTATTGAAAATCGTTTCGTTTTAGCTATTTATTGCCTTATAAGTATGCATTAAAAAAGTAAACTTATATGAGTACAAATTATTTATTGCATGAAGCTCAAACAGTTACATGATCCGTGGTAAAAATATATATTTGTTTTCTGCTTGGAATATTAACTCATCCGAAGTTTTCCCAGTGGGCAAAAAATAGTATGTAATGTGTTTTCTTGAAAAAAAAAAAAAAAAAAAAAAAAAATACAACATGAAATAATTGGGAAAAGTTTAAAAAGTGTTATATTAAAACTAAATTATTCTTCGCCAATCAATTATCAAATTTTGTATATGCACGTGTTGTAGTATAACATTAATTTTAACGATTGAGTATTCTCGTAAAGCAGAACTACTAAATATAAACCCCTAAAAACCGTTTAAATCACGAAAATTTTACATTTAACATTCATTTATATGAAACGCACATAGCAGCCCTGATAATATATATCGTGANGTTTTCTTGGAAAAAAAAAAAAAAACGATATGAAATAATTGGGAAAAGTTTAAAAAGTGTTATATTAAAACTAAATTATTCTTCACCAATCAATTATCAAATTTTGTAAATGCACGTGTTGTAGTATAACATTAATTTTAACGATTGAGTATTCTCGTAAAGCAGAACTACTAAATATAAACCCCTAAAAACCGTTTAAATCACGAAAATTTAATATTTAACATTCATTTATATGGAACGCACATAGCAGCCCTGGTAATATATATCGTCACCAGACTTCAGATAAAACTATGTCAGTCCTTCAGCCCTTTCAATCCTAACTAATATTATAAATGCGAAAGTGTGTTTGTTTGTTTGTTTGTCCTTATTTCACGTCGCAACGGAGCCACGCATCGACGTGATTTTTTTGCACAGAAATAGTTACAGAGCCGGGAAGTGACATAGGCTACTTTTTATCCCGAAAAATATCTCATTCCTTTAGGTAAATTTTTTTAGTAAAAATAGCGCTCGGGGTACAATACTGCGTCAATGTAAGTTGTTAGCGTGGGACGAAAGCACAATGCCACACAAAAAAGCGATAGAGACCCTAAACCGAACTCTATAGGATATACGAAACAATACAGACTGTATGGGAGGAATGGTTGTATTACTGGCTGGTGACTTCCACCAAACTCTACCGGTGATTCAGAGGGGCCCACCTGCAGATGAAATCAAAGCCTGTCTCAAGTCGTCAAGCTTGTGGGCAAATGTCAAGAAATTCAGCTTGACGACAAATATGAGAGTGCACTTCTACAATGACGTTGATACAGGACATTATGCTGATGCACTATTAAAAATTGGAGATTGGCAGTTAGAAACAAATGCTGAGGGCTGTGTGTCACTAACGGGTGATTTTAGTAATTTGGTGTAGAGTGATACGGAACTGATTGCTAGCGTTTACCCAGATCTACAAAAAAAAATAAATGACGACCAGTGGCTATGTAAAAGAGCGATTCTAGCACCAAAAAATGATATCGTTAGTGCTCTGTTCTGTGTTTATGATCAGTGTCTGTCTACTAACAAATACCGTTATTTCTACCTATAAGTTTGTTACTATAACCACGTGAGCCAAACCGCCGGTAAAAGCTAGTCTGCTATAATTTTTATTTTTATGCATACGACCTATTTCAGTTTAGTCTTCATGCCATTCTACCACTTGATGAAACCAGCAATCAGATTTTATATGCTCTACAAGTTACCCTCTTTCCTGGAATTATTATATTCTGGAAATGCATCCTGAATATACTTTTTAAAATACTAATTTTTTTTACAACACAAGGTTACGAAAGGCTGAATCTTCTAGTTATACGCTGCTAGAAATGTTGCTGATAATTGAAATGTAATACATAATACCTTACAGTATGCAGACATCCCACGTCCTCTTTAGTATACCTTACAGTATGCAGACATGTCACGTCTCCTTTAGTATACCTTACAGTAAGCAGACATGCCACGTCTCCTTTAGTATACCTTACAGTATGCAGACATGCCACGTCTCCTTTAGTATACCTTACAGTNAGTCATGAGCCATGCCAGAGAAGAGACTGAAGTGCAGTCATGAGCCATGCCAGAGAAGAGACTGAAGTGCAGTCACGGTGCTGAATCACACCAGACGACGGGCGCGGACGTTCATCTCGCTGGCTTCCTCGTCTGACGAGTGTGGCGCCTCAAGCCGATGTCAACATACCTGTTACCATCCTTAGTCGTGTGTGCAACCTTCCACAAGGTGTGATACACGAGCCGGTGTACCAGCCGCTATGCGAGATGCTATCGAAGATTCCTTTTACACGACAGCTGTTGGCATGCTAGGTTCACATGCGCTCGGTGGATACAGTGTATTCGCGGTTCCTTCACACTTTTTTACATCGAACCTTCGAAAAATCGCCTTGGTTAAATTACAATTATATAAATATTTTTCTTAAAAACTGGAATATTTAATTTTTAATTAGAGTGAATAAGAACAGTGAGATGATATTCGTCTTCGTAATGCCGAGTGAGAAGTAGTTTTCATGCAAAATGTTATTACACTGTGTGTGCACGAACTCGGTGCGCCGTCCATTTAGTGTAATTTTCTAGACTCGGTTAAGCTTTGTGTACGTGAGGCGAAGGGATACCCTGAAAGTGGAACTTTAACAGGACTTCAGAAAGTTGGAAGTAACCGTGAATGGACTATACGCATATGGTTCGTAATAAACATGGACGGCACTCATCGAACTGTCAGTCAATAGCTCTTGTAAGTTGAACTAACAGCGCTTAAACTCTCTATAGTATTTTTTAGAAGTATTCGTGTGGTTTTAAATAATACGCGTAATATAGTTATTCCTGAACGTAAAGCGTGATCAGCATTAAGTAGCAATAGTCTGAAGGAATTTGGACTCAACTGTATTCTTTGGGTTGATAACAAACATGGTTTACACTTACAGCTAAACAGTTAAAAACAGCTGTTAAAATCCGATGTCTTATTTTAATAAATTAAACTCCGTTTTGAGGCAACTACTGACTTATGTTGTAGTCACTATTAAAATTTAGCTGGGTTCTATTTTAGTTAGAGTAAACATTTTTCCCCACTTTGAAAACTTGCTGCCTGACAATTTATTATATAAATAAACACATCAATTGCGTGGTTTATTAAATCATTAATTTACTGGGCATTTANAAATAAACACAGCAATTGCGTGGTTTATTAAATCATTAATTTACTGGGCATTTAAAAAAAAGCTAGGATTTGATAGTAATTGTGCGATTATTTTCACAACTGTAGAGGTCGCAACCATTTATGTTTTATGTGACGTAGTCGGAAAATGTTATACAACGTAACGTTACAAACATGTGTTTTACGAGAGTCCATTCCATAAAAGATATATTTACAATTTTTACTAATATGACCAGTGCAATTTTTTTCCAACTTCCGAATTAACACATGCCGTTTTACTTACTGGATATTGTTCTCTTCAACAGTATATTCTCAAATCAGTACGGCGAAAATTGTATGTGTTTTCGTTGGTCACTTTTATGCAGTTATTGGAAATGTATGTAAAAAAAACAGTAAAAAAATAAATATTAATTAACTTTACATTGTGTATTCCATTTAAAACGCTTATAGTGTTACTGCCAATTATTACACAAGAAAAATATTTTGTGAGAATAGTTACAAGATTACTGAGTATCGGCAAACGAATAGCAACAATGATTCTTAAAAATGTTCATAGTTCTTGTATTATTGAAAATCGTTTCGTTTTAGCTATTTATTGCCTTATAAGTATGCATTAAAAAAGTAAACTTATATGAGTACAAATTATTTATTGCATGAAGCTCAAACAGTTACATGATCCGTGGTAAAAATATATATTTGTTTTCTGCTTGGAATATTAACTCATCCGAAGTTTTCCCAGTGGGCAAAAAATAGTATGTAATGTGTTTTCTTGAAAAAAAAAAAAAAAAAAAAAAAAAATACAACATGAAATAATTGGGAAAAGTTTAAAAAGTGTTATATTAAAACTAAATTATTCTTCGCCAATCAATTATCAAATTTTGTAAATGCACGTGTTGTAGTATAACATTAATTTTAACGATTGAGTATTCTCGTAAAGCAGAACTACTAAATATAAACCCCTAAAAACCGTTTAAATCACGAAAATTTTACATTTAACATTCATTTATATGAAACGCACATAGCAGCCCTGATAATATATATCGTGACCAGACTTCAGATAAAACTATGTCAGTCCTTCAGCCCTTTCAATCCTAACTAATATTATAAATGCGAAAGTGTGTTTGTTTGTTTGTTTGTCCTTATTTCACGTCGCAACGGAGCCACGCATCGACGTGATTTTTTTGCACAGAAATAGTTACAGGACCGGGAAGTGATATAGGCTACTTTTTATCGCGAAAAATATCTCATACCTTTAGGTAAATGTTTTTAGTAAAAATAGCGCTCGGGGTACAATGCTGCGTCAATGTAAGTTGTTAGCGTGGGACGAAAGCACAATGCCACACAAAAATGCGATAGAGACCCTAAACCGAACTCTACAGGACATACGAAACAATAATACAGACTGTATGGGAGGAATGGTTGTATTACTGGCTGGTGACTTACGCCAAACTCTACCGGTGATTCAGAGGGGCACACGTGCAGATGAAATCAAAGCCTGTCTCAAGTCGTCAAGCTTATGGGCAAATATCAAGAAATTCAGCTTTGACGACAAATTTGAGAGTGTACCTCTACAATGACGTTGATAAAGGACATTATGCTGATGCACTATTAAAAATTGGAGATGGGCGGTTAGAAACAAATGCCGAGGGCTGTGTGTCACTAACGGGTGATTTTAGTAATTTGGTGCAGAGTGATACGGAACTGATTGCTAGCGTTTACCCAGATCTACAAAGAAAATAAATGACGACCAGTGGCTATGTAAAAGAGCGATTCTAGCACCAAAAAATGATATCGTTATTGCTCTGTTCTGTGTTTATGATCAGTGTTTGTCTACTAACAAATACCGTTATTTCTACCTATAAGTTTGTTACTATAACCACGTGAGCGAAACCGCTGGTAAAAGCTAGTCTGCTATAATTTTTATTTTTATGCATACGACCTATTTCAGTTTAGTCATCATGCCATTCTACCACTTGATGAAACCAGCAATCAGATTTTATATGCTCTACAAGTTACCCTCTTTCCTGGAATTATTATATTCTGGAAATGAATCCTGAATATACTTTTTAAAATACTAATTTTTTTTACAACACAAGGTTACGAAAGGCTGAATATTCTAGTTATACGCTGCTAGAAATGTTGCTGATAATTGAAATGTAATTCATAATACCTTACAGTATGCAGAAATCCCACGTCCTCTTTAGTATACCTTACAGTATGCAGACATGCCACGTCTCCTTTAGTATACCTTACAGTAAGCAGACATGCCACGTCTCCTTTAGTATACCTTACAGTAAGCAGACATGCCACGTCTCCTTTAGTATACCTTACAGTAAGCAGACATGCCACGTCTCCTTTAGTATACCTTACAGTAAGCAGACATGCCACGTCTCCTTTAGTATACCTTACAGTAAGCAGACATGCCACGTCTCCTTTAGTATACCTTACAGTATGCAGACATGCCACGTCTCCTTTAGTATACCTTACAGTAAGCAGACATGCCACGTCTCCTTTAGTAATATGTGGAAGCGCCATGTATACGGGATGGAACTGAACTCCACCAAAAAATTTCTGCTCATGACTCCTCTTCCAAAAATAGGCAGAAAATATATACACGACCTACAGCCTAAGTATATTCCGGAAGGGTGTAAAAACCCTTAAAAGCGTAGCTGAAGCATATCATTATTGATAGCAACACAGCTATAAAGGAGTTTCTGGATAATGCATTTATGAACGACCAATTGCATACCATAAACGATTAGGTGCCTAACTCAACCCTATTCCCTAAAGGAAAAGTGTTTGTACAACATTTGTGAATTTCATAATGTAATTCTTCTGCACTCATAAGCTACGCTGTAACCCAACGCATATAGTATACAAAAATATTTTCTAGTATTTTCACCCCACGAACCACCATTTTTAAGAAATTACCAATCCGAACGTAGCCAATCAGTTTTAGAATTTAATGCATTAATATCTCAAAAACTGCGGCATATAGGGTTGAAACACAATTCGCCCTTTTTTGTGCGATGTACGGTTGATAATTAATCCTTAGGGAACAGCTGAAAAATTGCCGGAGAGCTAAATTTTTCAATGCATTTGTAGGGTACAAACTCCTACTTCATGTAGATGGAGGTTGATATTGACACCTACTTTCTCATGGTTTGCACTTCATCATTCAACAATTGACTACCCAGAAAGTCCGAAATTTATCTTTCAATCTGATTGTGTTACTAGCAGAGAAGCGGGGTTTCAGGAAAGATTTGGATAAAAAAAGTTCCCTAAAAATTTTTCAGAATTTTTTTTTTTAAACTCAAAATGGATCAAGGATTTGATGCAACGAGTGTACAGTTATACATATTTCATAAACAAATCTGAAGCTTCATCTTCTATCTGTAATGTAAATTTTTCAACTAAGTAAATCATAAATAAATCATGGTTAATGATATTTTATTATAAACATAATATAAAAATAAAATGTGAACGGTATACTTTAAATAATAATGTTATAATTCTTGAAAGGCCATACTTGAGAAGTCAGTACAGTACACATACTGAAAAATATTTCCAAGAATCTAAACAATACCTTTATAACACCTGGTAGTCAATGGGCCTGAAAAATCACTAAATACACAGTCAAAAATGTTTCCTAGACAAATACCTTTATAATTCCTGGCAGGCTACACTACACACTTGGATTAATACTTTTTAGCAACTGAAGTGACATTACACAACACAGTACATTGCAATTATGCAATAAATGCAGTTAGTCTTCACTCTCGCTGTCGCTGTTGGTTGTGTCTGTGTCCATAGAACTGCTGCTGCTCGTGCCACACGATTCTGGTTTACTTGCATTTGATGGATTCTCTTGCAGTGACAACAAACAGAGATTCTAAGAAACAGAAATCAGCTTGGAAGTGCGTTCGATTGTTAACCTATTCCCCTTTTTGGATTTAATTGTGCTGAAAGTCTTCCAGTTGTGTTCACATGAGGCAGCTGTTGGTCGAATGCTAAGAATCCTTGTATCAACTTTAGATAACTGTAGAGTTGTGCAATATCCCTTCCACCGTGGAAGTGGAGAGATATTCTCTGCTGCCTGCCAAATTATGTCTCGACTCCACAAAGTATGTTTGGCAAGGTATTTTGCCAAGTCTGCCATCACAGCTACTTCATCAATGTTTGGGATGTTTTTACAACGTCCATGATTGTATCAGGTGCAGTAAGTAATTCATCTTCTGAAAATTTACAGACACAAAATAGTATTAAAAAGTGAATAGTACACGAATAAATGCATTAGTAGTCAACCAACCACGTCGAAGGTAACAGCTAAGGTGATGTTTCTATTGTCATTGGTTTTAAATGGCTCGATTCTTAGATACTAAATTCATGATCCTACGATTCCTTAAGAATTGAGGGTATCGTGGAATGGAATTATATATCCTTAAATTTGAGTTTAAGACAGGAAGTAAATATTACTTGCTATCTGACAAAAAAATTGAGTATAGTGGAAAACTCAGTTTCCGAGAGTTTATTAAAATAATTNTAAATATTACTTGCTATCTGACAAAAAAATTGAGTATAGTGGAAAACTCAGTTTCCGAGAGTTTATTAAAATAATTTTTATGAAAAATATTTTACCTCCTACTGTGAACAGCCTATATTTGAACTTTAAATAATAAACATACTTTCATTTGATTCCTGATGCAAATTACGTCTCCCAGAAATATTTGCTCCAACATTTTTTTTGTATTAGCTTCCGGTACAAGGTTTTTATCCTCTCTGGGCATTTAATTACGTGTTGTTTTATGTCTATTAATTCTTGTTGAATTTATTGCATAAGTTTGTTCACAATATTCCAATTTTCTTGTTACCTTGTTTGTGTTTCCCTCACAAACTTCAATATAATGGTGAGACACACTAGTTTTTTTTCCACATTAGGCATTTCTTACAATCACACTTTACATTTACTTAACCAGATAAACGTAATAAGTAATTCAAAACTTGGGACTCACTCATAGCAACGTTTGAGGTATAACTAACTCACGACTACACAGCATACCTGTTTACATAGCAAGGCAAATCCCCTGCACAGGGGGAAAGTCCTTTACCAATTTCCCATTGTTTAGCAACGTGAACCCCCTATTATATGGAGACAGTGAGACAGGGAATTCCTCTTATCATTTCCCCACTGGTCTCTTTTGCAAGGTGAACATCAGCAGCCCCGCCAGTTATGCAGACAGGAAATTCCCCTTGAATTTGTATTAACATTTAATTTCTCCTTTTTAGTTGAAGTGTTTGTTGACCAAATATTACAGTAAAGTGAATCAGTATAGTCACTTAATCATCCCAAATAGTTTTAATAAACTATTGTAATTTTTCGAACTAGAAAGTTTTCTAAAAAAACATCTTAGAAAATTGTTTGAAAAATTTTCCAGCCCACATCTCCAATTACTAGAAATAAACGTCTTCTACAACGCACTTTCAACGGAGGTCACATCTTTTCGGAATGGATGCAGGCTATAGAGGTTGGGTTTTATTGATGTTTTCTTGAAGTTTGTCGGCCGAGTTCAATTCTTCGTGTATATGATGGTATAAATGTAGTCGGTCACCAGTTTACAACCAACGAAACAACGAAGTGGGGAATCTATTATTAAAGGTCGGTANTAAATATTACTTGCTATCTGACAAAAAAATTGAGTGTAATGGAAAACTCAGTTTCCGAGAGTTTATTAAAATAATATTTATGAAAAATATTTTACCTCCTACTGTGAACAGCCTATATTTGAACTTTAAATAATAAACATACTTTCATTTGATTCCTGATGCAAATTACGTCTCCCAGAAATATTTGCTCCAACATTTCTTTTGTATTAGCTTCCGGTACAAGGTTTTTATCCTTTCTGGGCATTTAATTACGTGTTGTTTTATGTCTATTAATTCTTGTTGAATTTATTGCATAAGTTTGTTCACAATATTCCAATTTTCTTGTTACCTTGTTTGTGTTTCCCTCACAAACTTCAATATAATGGTGAGACACACTAGTTTTTTTTCCACATTAGGCATTTCTTACAATCACACTTTACATTTACTTAACCAGATAAACGTAATAAGTAATTCAAAACTTGGGACTCACTCACAGCAACGTTTGAGGTATAACTAACTCACGACTACACAGAATACCTGTTTACATAGCAAGGCAAATCCCCTGCACAGGGGGAAAGTCCTTTACCAATTTCCCATTGTTTAGCAACGTGAACCCCCTATTATATGGAGACAGTGAGACAGGGAATTCCTCTTATCATTTCCCCACTGGTCTCTTTTGCAAGGTGAACATCAGCAGCCCCACCAGTTATGCAGACAGGAAATTCCCCTTGAATTTGTATTAACATTTAATTTCTCCTTTTTAGTTGAAGTGTTTGTTGACCAAATATTACAGTAAAGTGAATCAGTATAGTCACTTAATCATCCCAAATAGTTTTAATAAACTACTGTAATTTTTCGAACTAGAAAGTTTTCTAAAAAAACATCTTAGAAAATTGTTTGAAAAATTTTCCAGCCCACATCTCCAATTACTAGAAATAAACGTCTTCTACAACGCACTTTCAACGGCGGTCACACCTTTTCGGAATGGATGCAGGCTATAGAGGTTGGGTTTTCTTGATGTTTTCTTGAAGTTTGTCGGCCGAGTTCAATTCTTCGTGTATATGTTGGTATAAATGTAGTCGGTCACCAGTTTACAACCAACGAAACAACGAAGTGGGGAATCTATTATTAAAGGTCGGTAATGGGTACAACAAGAAAGGAAGGAGTCCGAAGATAGGCTAATAAAGCTGTTTGGAGGAGATGTTTGGCCGGGGTGAAATAACAACGAGCGAGTGTTTACTAACAGCGCTGGTAGATGCATAACGACGCTTGTTTCTTCTCTCTCCTGCGGTCGCAAGCTGCGTGCATGACGGACGCCACGTGTGCTGCACTCGGCGACAACAACTGTGCCGAGGGTCTCCATCTCCGCGCGGAGTGTTTCATGTGCTCCCTGAACATCTGCGTGGCGGGGAAGTGACTATAAGAGCTCTCAAGGTTGCTAAGGGCAGGACGACCATACGCAACCGCATCTCCACCACATGCAAGTCAAGTGAAAAGAAATGACATTCGTGTAAGTGAACTCGGTCGCTCATTGGCTTCGCTGAGCTGTGGGAACCGGCATCGGGTCTGATTGCTTGTTGCAGATAATAGAGTATTTTTCTATTGGTGGTGCTGCCGTCTGACAAGTTAGTCTCCGACAACTGATTGGTGAACAACTTCCCACCATATTGCTGACCACTGAGACCATGTTATTGGTGTGTGTGTGTCGGACTGTAATCCGCAATTTGCGTAATTTCATCTCTGCATTTGTAAGTGCTCTATGTCTCCACGCTCTGCCAATACTGTGCGTAATTTTTTGCCCAATTAACTACCAATAACGACGAGGGAATTAAGGGTGCCCTACACAAAAGGAAAACCTGGAAAACAAGAAAATGTCAGGGATATTTAACAGTCAGAGAAAATGGGAAAATTGCCAGGGAATCGCCTGAAGGTCAGGGAATTTTCGTTCTTGTTTAAATGTTATGATTAAGAATTTGTAATTCTCGTATTCTAAAATGTTTGATGTTTCTGTCATCGGTGTCTTTGTGAAGGGAGGCATTTTCCGGATGCCAATGCGATATATTCGAGGGATTTATTATATTATTCCTTTAGTCCAAGTAAGTAACTGTTACACATAAATGATTCCATAAAACCAACTATTTTCATGAGGAGAAGTGTTCAAGCTTTGGCGGGTGTGCCACATATTATAGTTGTGATATGAATGCTTAAGTCAACGTCTTGAACACCGAGCGATGTGTCACAGCGATAACATACCATCGAGAGGATACGGGTTCGACCCCTGATCTGGTTACTTTGATTTTGGTTTTAATAGTTGGAAAACTATACCACTTGCCAAATCTCGCAACCCGCAAAAAAAAAAAAAACAGCTTCGAGAGTCCCGACAATTATTATTGCTGCTACAATCGTGACAGTATTTCTGCAACTGACGAACACATTCTTGCCTTCCAACAACCTGAATGTATTGGTGACGACAAAAATCCTTTTATGTTTGGCACAAAATAATGAAATGACAAAAAAAAAAATCGTTAGTGTCACAAATTTTTTTTTGAGAGGTCTGTATTGACAAAACAATTTTGTGGTCACAGGTATTTATTTTGGTTAGCACAAAACCGTTGGTTCAGTGCATATATGACGGCTGTTCGGAAAGTGTGTGAACTGGCCAACACTTCATTGACTCTACGGAAGCGATTCTGCAAGTGTCGCCAGTGAAGAGAGCCTGTGAGAGCTTTGTTTATGTGAGTACTGCAAACACGCAGTTGTCGGTCGTGCTTGCTATAAAAGTTGAGCTGGAGTGTGTGTTACAATGACGGATGAGGATAAACCGTTTATAATTTGAAAAAGGACCGCAACTGAATGTTGTGGCAAGATACGCCAAAGTGGCCAGGAAACGTCAATCAAGCGTATGGTGGAAAAGCAATGGGCAAATCGGCAATATTCAAACGGAGGTAGCATTTAGTATAGGCGAAAGTAGTGTGCAGGATCAACCTACAAGGGGACTCTCACCAACGTCAGTGAATGATGAGAACATTGTAAAAACAGGGAAACTGTGGAAAGAAGAAATACCTTATCAATTCGTGAATTGTCAACTAAACTGAAAGTTGCTATTACAAAATATCACGAAATTTATAATATTTACATAAAATGTCTCGTGTTTATGCGAGATGGGTACGTGCGTTTTGAGGAATTTTCCAACACATAAAGGTAAAGTTAAGTTGAATGATGTTGAACACCGACCAGGATGATAATGCTTCCACATCCGCTATTACACAACACCCCTCGTAATGGTCTGCAATATGTTTATGAAAAGTTAGCACATCGTTGGGAAAGGCGTTTACAATGGCACGCCAAAAATAAGGGACACGGGTCTATTATCATATAGGTTGTCCTCTAGCACGGCAAAGAGCAGCAACTCGTCGTGGCATTGATTCCATAAGTTAATGAAACACCTCTGGAGAGATGTTGACCCATGCCTACTGGATAGCTACCCACAGCTTCCTAATATGCAAGATCTCGGGTGCGAGTGGACCTCCCCACCACTTAACACAAGTTCTCGATAGGGTTCATAATGGGCGAACGAGGTGGCCACAGCAGTCGTTGAAACTCTCTAGAGTACTCCTCGAACCAATTCTGGACAACATGGACCTATGACACGGTGCATTATCCTGCTTGACTATCAAAACTTTGTGGGGGTGCGTGCGGTCAATGAGGGGCTCCGATGCAATGCTATGACCAGTATACACTCACTCACTTGATGACAGAGCACAACTGATTGAGGTCTGGGTAGATCCAAGACGTATCTGTACTATGACGCTTCCAACTTTTATATTTACGCTCGGTTAAAACACGACTTTTGACATGTCAGTGNAGATGACAGAGCACAACTGATTCAGGTCTGGGTAGATACAAGACGTATCTGTACTATGACGCTTCCAAATTTTATATTTACGCTCGGTTAAAACACGACTTTTGACATGTCAGTGTATAATGCGAAGTTCGCTTCATCGAAAACGAAACCCACGCCAAACTTCCTACTGACTCGGACTCCACATAGTAATCTCAGCACTCGAACATTCGGAACATACATGTAATTAGTTACGGGTCATTTTTGACTGTCAAAAAAAAACCATTTAATTTTATTAATTTATTCGTGCCATATATGAGCTGTGTGTATTTAAATATTGTTCATAATTACATCTGTCCCTTCTGTGCCCATCACACATATTGTATCTTGCCGTATCCGTTTCTTAGAGTGTTTTGTTTCGTTTTGGTGATTTCTCTCGAATTATTTTGATCTTTTTGGTGGGCATTGAAATTGTAAACAAGTAAATATACATAAAGACTTATTATAAGAATGGCCGCAGGCTTTCGCGGAAATTGCCACGATGGTTGTCTTGGCTTTCGAGAACGAGTGCGTCGAGATGGTAAATTATACCGACGTTTCACCGTGCATTGTAGCAGGTATCCTCACAGTAGTTTCTTTGTAAAGACGGGCATTGCACAAATAGGGAAACTTTCGCTGCATGCAGTAGCCAGTCAGACACAAGACCCGACCCCAGAACTCAGAACCTCGCGCAGCCAATCAAAAGAGCCGCCACGTAATTTTGTCTTTGTGTACTTATCAACTCTATGACTTAGCCTCCGGAGTGCGCCATGCCGTGTGCCAGCGGCGTATATGCTGTTCACGGTCAATTGACAACTTTTGAAATAAACCTTTTAATAATATTACATAGAAGGTGTTGAGGAGCCGTGGTGGTGTGGTGGTCAGACTGTTCGATTAGCGGTGTGGTTACTCTCGGATTTTTGCAAGTGGGAATCGTGGCAGACTATACCGCTGGTCACTTGGTTTTCTCTGGTATCTCCCGTTTCCCCAGCTCTTACATTCCACCGCTGCTCAATACTCACCTCACTGCATCCTCATTGGCTCTCAAGACCTCGATAAATGCCATCCAAATCTTTCAACTCCACTTTATGATATGCAGATGTTCACAAACGTGTGGGATATAATCAGGGTGAGAATTGTACACCTCAAAACAACTCACAGTGTCCCTTTGAACGTATGTTCCGAGTTTCAGACCTTCCAATATAATACTGGGTGTATTCGTTATAGTCTTCCTGACACATTGCAGTTCGAGTAGCTANCGAGTTTCAGACCTTCCAATATAATACTGGGTGTATTCGTTATAGTCTTCCTGACACATTGCAGTTCGAGTAGCTATAGCCATTTCCGTGTACCAGTAGTATTACGTCACTCTACAAGAAGTGCTCAAAATTTCACCAGTTCCCGATTGCTANTAGCCATTTCCGTGTACCAGTAGTATTACGTCACTCTACAAGAAGTGCTCAAAATTTCACCAGTTCCCGATTGCTATAAGCATCCATGCGCACTGTATCTTGTGCAGGGCAACACTGAACTAGCGAGTTTTAACCGCGTGGCATTCGACGTGAGTTGGCGCTGAACGGTGCTATGGAACAGGCAAAAACACTCGCATCACTCCATACCTCGTAAAGAAGCCACTGTAACCAATATTGGTGGCACAATGTTGTAAGGTCTGTAACTAGGGAACTATTGACTTTACGACATATGTTGACAAGAACATTTTGTATTGTTTTGGGAACTATCCACTCCCTGATTTCATCCCATATAATTGGAAACATCCTGTAGTTTAACGGACATACTGAGTGGTTTGCGCCCAGTAAAGTTGGTAATGACGAAGGGAAAACAGTTCCATGTCGTTATGTTTAATTTAATGCGTTAATTAAGATTTTGTAAAAACTGTAAAGATTTATTTCATTTTTATTTCTATAACATTTAAGTGCAAAAATTAATAAATCTACCACATATTTATATTTCTAATAATGGCACAGTTATACTTGCCCGTCGCATGAATGAAAGTCAACAGGAACGTGGCAATGTTAATTTTGCATGTGGATAAAGAATACAAAATGTGCATGCAAGTAGATATTAAGTGCTCAGTTTACCATGAACAGCATACATAGTCCATTCACGTTTACTTCCAACTTTTCTGAAGCCCTGGTAAAGTTTTACTTCCAGGACGNATGAACAGCATACATAGTCCATTCACGTTTACTTCCAACTTTTCTGAAGCCCTGGTAAAGTTTTACTTCCAGGACGTTCCTCCGCCTCATGCAAACCAAGAGTAACCAAGTCTTGCAAATTACCGTATTCGTGCGCATTTAGTGTAATAATATTTTGCATAAGTACGTTTTCTTACTCGGCATTACCAAAACATTTATTTTCTCTCTAATTTTATTAATATGATTATAAATAAATTATTATTATTTATAGAAATCGTGCAAGTAAAAGTTAAATTTAACCAATAATAATGTATGTTTATGTTAATGCAAGTATAAACACCTGTGACGAATGACGTATTTAGGAAATCACCGTACACGTCATGAACGGGGTGATTTTTAAAAAGTGTGAAGAAACCGCGAAGACACTGTAACCACGCATGTGCGCGTGGGCGCCCGATACCTCGACAATCCCGACTAACGCCGCCGCTTTGCATCACCGGAGCAATCTCCTCAGCACGGGGGTAGTACAAGCCCTGGGGAGGGGCCCCTGTCCAACCGGCTGATGCTAGGGCAAGCTGGGTTCCCCAGCAACCCCTGGTTCCCATTACCATTTAACCCCCCTCCTACTCTGCCTGCACAGAGATCGCGGGAGGAGGTGGCAGTGGTGCTGAAACCTAGTATTGTCCATTCCGGTATTTTGAATAAACAGGTTTAGTTATAGACTGGACGGGAATTTATTACAACCCTCGGCCAGTCTTCGATTTTTTTGAAAGCTGATTCTAAGCCTGGACAGTGCCGTGAATTTATTCCCGTAAGGTCTGGGTAAAGACGTTGCCTGTAGACAGTGAGATGATAATGATTGTGATCATGATATGGTACTTATACATATATATATATATATATATATATTAATATATTGGTGTGGTTGTTTGATTATTTAAATAATTCTCAATCATTTCTCAAACCCTTAGGCGCTGTGTGGTACCCGAGTCGTAAAACAGTCTGGAAACGTACGTTGGCAGTCGTTGTGATAATTGTATTAAGATTATTAATAATTTCAGTTAGTTTAATTTCATGTAGGAGGCGGTATTTGGAAATATAATTGTATATTTCGCGAGAAACATGCGTGAAGTTAGTACCGGAGACAGTGCTGCCATCTCTAGGTGGGGAGTGTAAGGCCCCGCCCCCGGCGGAGAGAGCGGCCAATCAGGGCGGACCGTAACAGACGACGACTCGAAGCGAACTGAGCTGCGCAGCGCTAGCGCAAACTAGTTTTGTTAAAAGTGAGGGATTTGGTCCCGGACCAATTAGAGATTTTTCCTGCCGGCCACGGGTTTCAGTATTGCTTGTTTTTATTATGAGAGTTCTTTAATTACGTTTTAAAATTGTAAACGCGGCATTTTAGGTCGTCTGTTTCGTGATTTAATGCCTGGGGAATTTTTTTAATAATTTTACGAGAAAAATCCTTGAAAACCCAGTTGCCAAGAAAATCCTTTGTAAAAATACAAAGAGTTTTCTTGTCAAATCTGCAAAATATATATTTGTGATATTACAAATAATGGGCTTGTATTACAACTTAAGTTATTGAGAAGTGCACATAAAATTCATTTTTTTCTTCTAGAAAAAAATGTAATGAATTAATTACAGTGAAAAACTAAAAAAAAATATATATTTAGCTATATAATTTAAGAAACAAAAATTACGCTTTCGCCAGCATGAGGGTTAGAACCAACATCCCTTTAATTAAGAGCCGGTGACCTTCACCCCAAGAACAACTTGACGTACGAAAGTAATACTAATTTTTAAAATATGTATCGCCTCGAGTACCTACAAAATATAAATTAAGTTTTTTGGTTAAGATGAATAGACGCATTAATTTTATTCTAAGTGTTCTGTGGTTGAGTTGAGAGATATGGACGGCTCTTGACGAGTTCTTGAGAGCCAATTTAAGATTTCTGTGCAGCTAGGAAACATTAACAGTTAATGAATAATACGGTAACGTTTTATTGAAATTGTCGTTGCATTATGACTGTTTGAGTTGTTTTAAGTGGTTTACGTTATTCCAACTTGCAATAAATTCCGTTTTGCACGCAACTACATTCTACAACTCCCATAGTTTTGCACAAACAACTTTATACGGCTTTAGTTGTTGAGTGTCCGTTATTTTACTGACGTTCGTGGAGGCGGGTCAGTATTGTACAGACATTTTTTGAGGTCAATTACAAACATGGCCCTTGTAGTTATACAAACGAGTAGTTTTACAACAGACGTTGTTGTACTGTTACATGCATTTGTAAAATTAAAAAAAAATTCTCTCTAAAAATTACAATTTTTTTAACAGTGTAATTTTTGATGGACCTGAAACTAAGAAATATGTAGCTACCTGCTATCTTTCAGCATTGGAAATGAAAATTATCTTCAACAGTGTGTTCTTGGGATTAGTTCATAAATACTAATACCAGGTTCATAGTAACCAACATGTCTCTACTTAATATCTCTTTGTTAAGTACTTCAGTTACGTTGGAACTTTATTGAGCCAACTCATTGGCAAAACTACGAATGAGCGATNCTTTATTGAGCCAACTCATTGGCAAAACTACGAATGAGCGATTGTAGCAAACAGAACACCATAATTTGGGCGAGCAAACTTGCGATGGTCCAACCAATATTGGTCGTTTGTTTGCAACCTGGAAACGGTGGTAGTTTGTTAACTAATTATGCTGTATACTGTATAAGA
This sequence comes from Clitarchus hookeri, assembly GCA_002778355.1. NCBI lineage: Eukaryota > Metazoa > Arthropoda > Insecta > Phasmatodea > Phasmatidae > Clitarchus > Clitarchus hookeri. Next base: position 144,720 of record NQII01004349.1, read on the forward strand.
ATTTAATAGCACCTCATCAAATTAGTATGGAGAAAATTCGGTGAACATTAACCGGTCACAGGCTGTATTCGCGAAGCCATGCAACTCGGTTGGATGCACCTGTTTGTCAGAGTCTAATGAAGTAATTTTCCTGNACAGGCTGTATTCGCGAAGCCATGCAACTCGGTTGGATGCACCTGTTTGTCAGAGTCTAATGAAGTAATTTTCCTGTCGGAGATAAGCCGTTCACTCTTTGACGGAATGCACGTCGCTGTCCACCGTTTCGTTACGGCGAATCTGATGGACGCATCGAAACGTTTGTGATTGCAGAACCTCCGTCACTTCTCAGGGAGGCGTGGAGTAGCAGCGTACAGAGTCTCTCTCGCGAGTACTCACTCAGCCGATATAAACAAACCACCCTTAGAGTTTGAGTGGGAAAGTCACTTCACACCCCCAGGGAGACGTGACACTCCCTTCCGTTTGCAATTTATTGCATTCTACATCTCGGGATTGTTCTATAGGTTTGATAATAATAAATACTTGAGACCGGCAATCTTCGAGTTAATATTTAGCATCAGGCTTAACTTGACAGTAGTGTGTATACTCGAGTGAACGTCGTCACTCCATTAGCTGCTGTATAGCTGGGAAGTCACGGCCTTTCTCAGCTGAATTGCACGTGATTGGGGCACAACATTTTCAAGCGTTCATTTATTGGCGTAGAGTTAACCAGGTCCTGTTAAAAAAATGGCCCTATTTCAAACGAGTTACCAAGGTACGTGTGATTTAAGTTTAACTTGTCCCCAAATAATAATAACGTGAATTTTGCTGGTCTCTGTTAACACGCGTTTATTGCAGTGAAATTTCACTTACAGTACTTCAACAGTATACAATCACAGAGTACTTAAGGATACAGAGGTGCAATGTTTGCGTGTACTGCGAACTACAGCCACCAAACGCCAACAAAATGGCCTCGCCGGACACCAATATGGCGGAATGCCGTTCACCAATCAGCTCCCGGAGATTATCTTGCCTGACGGCAGCCCGACCCATTGGGAATATTCCATTACGTGCAACAATTTTAGACGTGTAAAATTTACCTTATAATTGAGCGATATACTGAACTCCAAGTTACGGTGCATTTGACCGACTACTTCCGTGGGCCGGCAGTATGCCAGGCACGCCTCGTAGGAATCTTGAGCCAATAATGCAACTTCAATGGCGGAGTGGCCAATCTTCGTTAACGAAGTCAAACAGGTACGTGACTCCACTTAAAGGTTAGCAGCCAATAAAACCACTGACTGTAACCACTTATGTATGAGGCAGTGAAGTTTATAATGTCACCCAAAGATATAGTTTATTCGCAGCTTCTTCACACTTTTTGAATCAAACCGTTGAAAAATCGCCCTTAGTGCGACGTGAATGGTTGTTTCCTGAATACATCGTGTTCACAACCGTTTTATACATGTGTCAATATAAAGGAACCTTATTTTTAGTTAAATTTGACATTAACATATATTTTATGTATACATTGTATTACTTCGGTAATAACTAATATGAATAACAACAAAAAGAATTTACGTGTGTTGTTAATACCTAGTAAGATATTATTTTTTATGCAAAATATCATTACACTGAGTGCACACGAATGCGGCGTGCAGTCACTTTGATGTAATTTTCTAGACTCCGTTAAGATTTATTTGCGTGAGGCGGAGGAATGTGTTGGAAGTTGAACTTCAGCAGGGCTTCAGAAAAGTTGGAAGTAATCTTAATTGGAATACAACTCTAATTTTGCAGATCTCCAGCAATAATCGGTCAGANAACTCTAATTTTGCAGATCTCCAGCAATAATCGGTCAGACTCAAAGTCCGTTTCCGCAGCTGCGCGCGGACAATGAGCAAAAGAGTACGCTTGCATAAAAGGAGACGCCAGGCGATTTATTTTCTGCATACTCGCCAATTCTACGTTACCAGAATGGTTGAATACCTTTATATAATTTACTGCTATGGGTGACTGTTCTGAGATTTTTTTCAAAACTCTCTCCTTCCCGAGGCAAATGGCTGTGAGCAAAAGGTGTGTTGGTGTGGAGGGGGGAGAGCCACTCTAGCTGCCTGTATCACGTGCGATGCAAGTGACAGATCGCTCCCTTCTTAGTATCTGCTATAGCCCACTCATGGCTGCTTCCAACTCTTCTTAAAGGCACTGCCTACCGTGTGGCAGCTGCGAAATTCTAACAGGAAATCTCATCTTAAGGATATTTCCCTCACTAAAGATATAAAATATGTATTTTTTTGTAAAACATTAATTTCGAAAATTCTTTGCACACAGGCTATACGTGTTGTCACATACATATGCGCAAAATTAAGGCCTTTAAAAACAACAAAATAAAGTAAAACGATACGTATGTAATTTGGCTGCGTTCCTTTTGCACTGTTTTTTATGTTGAGTGGTTACGCACGGTCACAACGTAATGTACGTACATGAACTCTTACTGACATGCGCACATAACAGCGTACTGCACATGCGCAAGTTCAGAAGCTGCAAAATACGTTTATACGAGTCCCACAGATCAAATTAAGTACGTAATTATCACTACTGGCATTTTAATTGCTGTCCACAAGTTCTGCTATAAATATATTTTTTCATAACCTAAATGCGAAATATGAAACGACAGTATTAAATGTGTGTTAAGAAACCAAAACTTATCAGCGCTACATGTACTGAAAAAAAAATTATTATTGTAAATTATTACAAACTTGAGATTTTCGGATTCTTAATAACATACTGGGGTGCATTTTCAATAAATTACGATTTTCAGTTATTATTTATTTGAAACTGCGTATAAAACATTAAAAATTTTCTTAAATTAGATATAGAGTTACTACAAAGAGAAAGCAAATGCTCTAAATTGTAAAAATAAATAATATTTTCTAAAACCCAGAAATAAAACGTACGTGAAATAAGTGTTCGGGCTACCTGCTACCTGACTTTAAGATGTTAATGTCATTATTTTGAACAATATAACTATAATGATTTTCATACTAACACATTTATTGCGATTGTGGTAAAAAAGGACATATGGAACATAAGAATTAAGTCGGTAATTAAATATCGCAGTGAGTCATAACTTTTCCACAATTTATTGCTGAAATAAAAAGTTTATTTCAAGCTAGTTCAATTAATATTTCTAATTAACTCTGTTTCCAACGCCAATAATCTTATTTATAATGAAAAAACATTTAAATTTCTGTTGATTAACTGATTAGTTTTTAGTCTACTTTCCGAAGGAAAGAAAGGCTTATAATATCAATTTCCTGTCTGTATGTGCATGTGTGTGTGTGTGTGTAATGTATGTATGACTGTGTGTTTGTTCATGTATGAGCCCCTCCCTTCAATTTTTGAACGCGTAAACCGAATTTCACCAAACTCGGTACACATATAGCACTAAGTAAGGACACCTGACTTTTAGAGTTTTCGACTACGCTTAGGCCTTACTTTCAAAATGGCGGTCATTTTAAAATTTAGGACTATACGTTATATCTCGGAAACCATTCAAGCGATTTTAACCAAATTTTGAATGCTGGCAGCGCAAGTTGTAAGCATTAAATTAAGAGGTGAATATTGATGTTGGTTCTGCATTTTTGAATTTAGCGATCCATGAATAAATTAAGCCTTTACGTTATATCTCAAAAACTACTCAACCTACTTTCACCAAATTTCGCATGTAAGTAAACCTATGATTGGCCAGGTAAATGTCAATAATTAAACCTAATTACACAGTTATTTTCAAAATGGCATTACACAAATATTTAACGTTTATTTGCTCACACTACAATACCGTTTGACTAATTTAAACCAAATTTTGTAGGCTCACAGTATTTATTACAAGCATCAAATAAGCCAAAAAGAAAACTTTTTTCCGCCATTTTGAATGATATTGTTACATGAATTAATCATGTTTTTGTGTAATTTCTCGGGAAACAATTTCCGATTCTTAACTAATGTTGCAAACAGATAGTACGGCGGTAGGTAATGTCAACTCATATGTTTTCAGGTATGTTGGACACTTATTTGCAAAATGGCGACTATATTGTTATTTTATTTTTATGTTATATCGTCGAAAACGTTTAATAATTTCCAACAAATCTTTGTGTGATGGCTGTATGTATATATTACAACAATAACCTATGTACACATAAAAAATACTTGTCCACGATTTTGCAAAATACTCTGTCACTTGACAAATTAAATTTATGTGAACTTCGAAAAGAAAACTGATTTATACCAAATTTGGCAAACAATTAGCACAATGGCAGGCTATGTAAACTAATAAATTTTACNAAAAAAACTGATTCATACCAAATTTGGCAAACAATTAGCACAATGGCAGGCTATGTAAACTGATAAATTTTACGACGGTAAAACACACATATTTTCAAAGTGGCTTTGATATAAACATATTAATTCCAAATATTATATTTTCGAAATGGCAGAACAAGTTTTAACAAACCTTGTATGCTGACAATGTCAGTTATACCCATCAAAATTGTCTATGCAAAGTCTCATTTCTCCACCATTTTGTATGAAAGACCTCCCCTCCCCCTCCAAATGAAATAATATAATTTTTATGTCATATCTCGGGAAACAATCAACGCATTTCTTTTAAATTTGGTGAAGAATTTAAACTGTGGCAATATATGTTAATTTATATGTTTTAAGTATGTAAGTATCTTGTTTTATGAATGGCGTTCATACAAATATTTTTGCTTAGTGTGCTTTATCTACGAAACTACTTATGAGATTTAAATTTAACTTTGTATTGTGTAGTTATGACAATAATCGAATGTGCTAATATATAAACTTTTGCCCTCCATTTATGAAGATGTTCACATGATCAATGGATGTTTTATGCCATATCTCGAGGACCNGGTTTTATGCCATATCTCGAGGACCAATCAACCGATTTCCATCTAATTTTTCACACAAGTAGTTTTATGGTAGGCCTTGAAATCGTATTTGTTTTAGTGGCTCAGGNTGTTTTATGCCATATCTCGAGGACCAATAAAACCAATATGCATACAAAGATCTTCCTTTGCCGAATTTTTTGCAACCTATTGCCAAGTGAGTTAACACAGCATTTTGTTATATTTGCGAAATAATTGAACATATTTCCACAAAATTTTGCACATATACAGCAGGCCATGTAAAGTTACATGATTTAATTGGGGTCAAACAATAATTTAAAAAATGGCGGTCATATACCTATTTTCATATATTTGGCATATCTATTTATCAATTTAACAATTTCAATCAAACTTTTTATGTTTAACTTATATATTACTTACACTATCTAGATAACCTCGTTTTAAAGCAATTTTTTTAAGATAGCATAATTTAAGAAAATTAGGTTTGTATATGCCATATCTCTGATACCAATAAACCGATTTCCATCTAATTTTTCACACAAGTAGTTTTATGGTAGGCCTTGAAATCGTATTTGTTTTAGTGGCTCAGGCACTTATTTTCAAAATAATAACCGAGTAAATATTTCAGGTAAGTGAATCCTATCATTCAAAACATTACACTTATTACATCCGAATTTCATGCTCCGAATCCTACCAGCGTCATGCAGTTGAGTGCAAGATAGCTTAATTTTACGAGTTTTTCTGAATTCGAATCTCGGGTAAGTCACTCGTGTATTTTAATATTCTTAATACTGTTTCACATGTTTGTGGTTTAATCTCTAATGATATTGCTGTCAATGAGACGTCAACGCCTGCCTACCATCTAAGCTTTTAGGAACTTCACTTAAAGTTATTTGCTTCTATGTAGAGGAAATTAGGCTCATTAGTTATCAGTAACTACTTGTTTTTTAGGTCATATGAATTTTATATTTGGAAATTTTTAATTACTCGTTTTATGGTCGTTTTTAATGTGTTTTATTTGTGGTTTTATAAACTTATACATACACACATATATGTATGTGTGTATGTATAAGTTTATAAATCCACAAATAAAACACATTAAAAACGAGATTGTAACGAGTGTCTTTTGAATGTGTGTATATATATATGTAGATATATATGTATATGAGTTCTTATAGCAATTGGAATGAAAGACAACCGTAACTCAAAAAAATTTAGGTTTTACCAGTTTTGTCGGAAGGATGATGGTCTTTAAATAAAAAGTCAAGTGCATTTGAAGATCTTTAGGTGTACTAAGACAGGCGCTTATTGGTGTACGGGATTTAGAAGATTTCCTCTAGTGGTTGAGGGAGAGAGCGCACACATAGCTTCGTATACTAAAACTAATGGGGCGAAGCTATGGCAGAAGATTTCCGTGTATCTGAAGTTAGTTTCCTAGTTCGACGTATCCATCTCTTCCATGTGCACCTGACGTCGTTGTATGGGCAGACTACTTAATAATTCAAAACGTTGCTACTTCTCTTTTTAAGATATACATGATCCTCCCGTCCCTAGGTTAACACTATTAGTTCGCATATTCCTATCTCTCTCTCTTTCAGAAAGATAAGGACCGATATCATAAATTTTTACGTGCTTGTCTTCACAACTTCCCGTCGAGATAACGGAAGTTATTACAGATTTATCTTGTTAGGGCCAGGAAAACAAACCTAAAAACACAAATATACCATGCAAAATATCCATTGTTGTTTTAATGTCGTATGTTTAGAGGTCACCATTGTACACTCATTGCCATAAAAATTTGCACATCAAAAAACTGATTAACTAAAAAAGGTTAGTTTATAGGTACATGTGTCGGTTAAATGCAAACTATGAAAATTTTAAACCTACAGCAAATTTAAATATGTCGTACAATAGTACTGCTGTCACTTTTCAGAAGGCATATATAAAAAGTCTTCAGAACACCGCATCCAATGTGAAACGCGAGATACTTTCACGGTATTAATAATGATCGATAGGTAGATCGAGATGATGCACGATGCAATAATACGAACAGCAGATGCATTTAGAGAGATGCCGGATAAATTGTGGTGCGAGAGGCAAGAAGAATGACATTTCTAATTGCTCGTCATTTAAGTCGTTCGTACTTCGCTCTCAGATTGTGGGAAGAACGATGGACATGCAAAGCGGCGGCCTGGTTCTGTACGATCCCGAATTGTGGAATGTGTGACCACTCTATCAGTGTGAAGGACGCAGGTCACTGTAAAACAGCACATGGCCCCTACTAGTTGTGTGCTGGTTTTCGGTGATATCTTTTTTGATCGTCGATCATCACAGGAAGTGATGTGAAAGTTGCTGAATGCACAATGGCATGTATTACATACTTGTAACAATGCCATTTGTACGTGAAAGTTGCTGGGGGCGTATCTCAATAATACATCATGATTAGGTAGAGCACAACCGTATAAGATGAGGTTTATTAACATTAGGATTATGCAATTAATATTTAAATATTAGTATTGATCGGGGGAGCTTTAATTTGAATACCAAGATGATTATTCATTATATTTACCTCACGCCATTTTATTACAATCTAGCTGGAAAGTCATCACCTTGTTAATGTTGCCGGAGGCTGATTCTACGAGACGGTTAACGATGGCCGAACACACCCATCTTCCGTGGTCTTCTCTCTGCTCGGGTCGACGACAAAAGACGCCGTTCTGGGTGTTACGCCCGCCTATATCGGGTGCATTGTTTAATATATTTCGGCCCGGTTTACTGGCCAGTGGAGGGGTTTTCTGCATCTGTCTTCTTTCACGAGGTGTTGTTGCAATAACGCTCGTGTCCTGGTTTAATGTTTGAAGGTGTGATCAGGCAGGTCGTTCAGGTAAGGCTTGATCACACCATAACATATGGTAAATACATTCTGCGGCCCTATGTTGCCTTTACTGGCTGAGTGCCCAAAAAGTCGGTTTCCAGGAGTATAACTCTGGCTCGCATAAAACTCTGATGTCCTGCTGAAGTTCTACNTGAGTGCCCAAAAAGTCGGTTTCCAGGAGTATAACTCTGGCTCGCATAAAACTCTGATGTCCTGCTGAAGTTCTACTTTCAGGCTATTCCGTCGCCTCACGCAAACAATGCCCAAGTAAAATATATAAAATGACATCTAAGGGACAACGCACCACATTTGTGCGCACTGAGTTTAATAATACTTTGCATGAGAACCATTTCGCACTAGGCAATGCCAACACACCTGTTTTCTCTCTACTTTTATCGATATTAATTATAACGAGAATATTATAATTTATATATAAAGTAAAATTAAATTGTCAATTCTACATAAAGTAAGATACGTTTATATTAACATATGTATAAAACGTTTATGACACACGACAGGCATAGGAAACAACCAAACACATCATAAATGGTGGGTTTTTTCAAATATTTGATTTAAAAAACTGTGAAGATCCCGCGAATAGACTATAGTGTCCATGCAATGTTGAACTCTTCCACGGCCTGCATGGTTACTTTATATTCTTCGATCAACGACACTTTGTGAGACCAGATCGGGCACCAGTTACCTCAATATCGAAGCGGCTGCCATTTGGAGCATAATATGCAACAGCTGTGACCAAATGTGTCACCAGATGACATACGGGGTTTCCTTGCATGTCCGGCAGTATCGACACAAGTAGCCAAGCATGACGTAAGCCTTTTTTAATTTAGGCGAACATTCTTTTGACGCAATATGATTGTGTAATCACTTCTTTCCTTTGTCTTTACTATCATACTATTATTATTATTATTTTTTTAATCCAACAGGTTCCTTTTGGTACTCAAATTTTAAGGGAATGAGTGTAACAAATTTTTTTACCAGCCTCGCTCTCAACGCAGTCTCTCTTTTGTGTTTCAAAGGTGGCAACTAACTTCATGTAGAAGCAGTCCACGTTACTGAAGCTAATCTTGCAATGTCAGTAACTACATTAGGCACTATTTCCAAGGTTCTGCATGATTACTGACGCGATATTGTGCAAGAAATACAAATGGGGCCCTATTCCCTAACTCGAGCTGGCTTAATGACAGTCAATGCGATTGTATTTATCATAAAGAGAGTCATAACGATGGTTACGCGTAGACGTCTTAATGTGATATTCTGTCATCCATATCTTTATTCATATATTTGTGGAGATATGTACGTCTGGCAACGCAGCGGGTTGTGTTATAAAACCAAAGATCTGCTGGTTGAATTATATTTTTTCCTTTATTAGAGAATGCGTTGTGTCAGAAATGTTGTTATTATGGTGAATTTTTAACTATAATTTAAATTTATTTCTTAATACATTTTCGAAAAATGTTTTTAAAATAAATTTACTTAGTTCTATGTATACAATATTACTAGTTCATTTTGACACCACGAGATAGCAGCACTGAAACGTGGCGGAATCCGTCACTTCGTAGTTAAAGCGAGAGTATCACTAGCGAACTATAAAATACACTCCTTAAATGTATTCCAGACACCATTTATTTGTGCGGAAATATAATAGAAGATAATAATTGTCATGTTTGGGGCATTTAAAAACGTTTTTTTTCTGTAAGACGTATTTTTAGAATTAACCTCAATACGTCGGCCATTTACGTTCCACTTTCATTTATTAAGACACCTTGTTGACCGATTTTTATATAAAGACAGTCACAAGGCATTCGAAAGACCATCGTGGAGACATATGGAGTTACAGAATACAATTTCACCTCATTAGGATAGTTAAGCGGTAAATGTTTTTATATAAAGACAAGAAAATTTAGAAAATATTTCCCCTCGTCGTACGAAGTGACATTTTATCGAAGCAACTGCTATGGTTTCTTCCTTAATATAACCCGCAACATAAGCCATATGAATGGCCGGAGATTACGTACGCAAGGATGAGTATGCGTGCTACTATGCAAAACAAATGTTCTTATTTAACAGTAGTATAATTGTATGGTTACTCAGTTATTAATATTGCTGTTTAAAAATAGCATTAGTCATTTAAATAATAAAAATTCTCGAGAGCTCTAACGGCTGGTAGTTAAATAGAAATACTTAATTCCCTTTAGTTGCACTGTGTCCTACTGCCGCTGAAGCAAGGTATTATGATCACTGACATCTACCGGATACGCTTGCAGTACTAAGGTACACCGATTCTAAAACATCTACGTGTAGCATGCAGCAACGCCTCTCTTATTGCCTCAGTCCGAGTCAACAAGGATATGGCTAATGCCTATTACAGATAACGATTTCTGCCAAACTCTGCCACGAGCGCTGCCAGTTCTATAAAAAAAAATATCCCCTGAGACTACTTCAGCCATCGCTACAGTGTGGTGAAACTCCCAACGTCAAATATTTAACCATGTTTTGTAAGAAACCGCCCATTTGCATTAGACTATAAAACACGGCATTAAAAATAAATGTACTCGTAAAGCCATTAGGAACATTTTTCATGATAGTAAAACTCTGTCTGCCATTTTTATGTAATTATATTTTCAGGGAAAGAGTAATTATTATTGTCAAAATAAGCTCTATATGAACTTTTCTATAAATAATAGCGAATTATAAATAACATTTTAGAACTAGTTGAATTATTTAAGTACTTAATTTTCAATCACTGTATTTAATTGTTTCAAAAAAGTTTACTAAACAATGAGTCAGTTTTAAAAACCTAATATTTTTTTTNTTCAATCACTGTATTTAATTGTTTCAAAAAAGTTTACTAAACAATGAGTCAGTTTTAAAAACCTAATATTTTTTTTAAATATTTTAACTACTCCTGCATAGAAAGAATTTCGAAGAATACGAAGTAAAAAAAATCCCAATTTTTGCAGAAAGTCGTTTATCGTTTAAGAAATTAGTACGTCGAGGGTTCGTCCCTTAAGATTGGTGACATTAGGAACAGCTACTAGTGTGGGAGCGCAGAGGAAAAAAGGAATAGAGTGCACACGCTAACTGCGCAGCAGCCGCTATTCATGTTGCAGCATTGAACTGCTTTTCTGCCAAGGGCATTGTCAAAAACAACGTGGACAGGATTTCAGGTTAGAGTAGTGTTGATGTATATGAGTGTTTTAAGATGTTCGTCGCCTTCCTATAATCTAATTTTAATGCGTATGTTCAAGTTATCCTGAGTATTTTATTAATTCTATAAGAGGGTGAATATGATGAAAATGAATGTACGCGAACACATTTACTAGTGAATATGGAATTTTANATGAAAATGAATGTACGCGAACACATTTACTAGTGAATATGGAATTTTATTGAACTTCCATTGCCAACAGTGACTATGAAAAAGTAATGTATAAACGAAGAAATCAATATATGGATATGCAATTTTGCCCTCATCCATGGGTATATTGTCTACTTCGTAGTTTCCTTTTTGTAATCACTATCGGTAATGGAAGTACAATCAAANCCCTCATCCATGGGTATATTGTCTACTTCGTAGTTTCCTTTTTGTAATCACTATCGGTAATGGAAGTACAATCAAACTTCTAATGCAGTTCTACCACACCATTGCCATTTGACTTCAAAAACAACACTTTCATCACTGTTGACCATATGACTTGGACATTTGTCCTGGAGACAGGCGAGTCGATGTCTGGGAAATGCGCAGAAGATGGAAATTGGCCTTCGTGATCTCTAGTCAATGCGTGGAGGTGATGGTGTTTGCGGAGGGGCTGAAGGGAGGACGACGATATGCAGATACCTAGGCCCGCATGACGCCACCATCGCAGCCACAACTCCCGCAGAGCACACAAGCCAACACCTGTTGCCGCAGGCGTCTTCCTCAGAAGGAACTGGCTCACAGTCTCTGTCACGCCGGGGTTACCCCATCACTAAACACACAGAAACTTCACGCAGTCATTTTTTTTCTTTTATGCTTTATGGCCACACATAATGTTCCAGAAACTATACTTCATTCATGGTTACTTCCAACTATTATGAAGACCTATTTTCAGACTATTCCTCCGATGATGCAAACTAAGCTTGAGAAAGTCTAGAAAACTACACCACAGGGACAACGCGCCATACTCTAGCGCACACTACCTAATAATGACTTGTCCTGAGCAATATTATTTACTAGGCATTAACAACACATATTCTCTTTCTGTTTTATTAATATTAAATATAAATTAAATATAATAAGTTATAAACAAATTATAAGTAAAATTCACTTTTACCAAACATTTAATACTTTTGTTAACAGAAGTATAAACGCTTCCGAGACATGACTATCCAGGAAACACACAAATATGCCCTTAGAAAGGTGATTTTCCAAAGGCCTTGTTCAACAAGTGCATTGAAATCTGGCAGAAGAATCGTTTTACTGAAGTGGGTTTTTTTTTAAACACAATATCCTACTGTCGGACTCGTTTCGAAGTTTATCAAATTTAACAGTAAAAATATGTGTGGAGGATAGTACACTTATTGTTTAGGTCAATAAATGATATTGCATTTGTATTTTAAAAGATATGTTACTAGTGTAATGTGTATTTCTGATTCTTTTACTATATGTAATAACAACCTGACAATTTTTGGGTGGCACGATGCTGTGAAGATCCTAAACATTATAAAATACTTGCATCTCAGGAGAGTCACCACAAAGGAATGTTCCGAGAAGTCAAAAGGTTTCTTTTGGTATAAGAAGATTGTAACATTTTTCATACTTTTTCGAACACCAAGGTGTGGTTATTGTACGACATTTCATAGATGTGCCAGTATACCACACCTTTAATATTTCACACCCAGGATGTAAGATTACGCCAACTCTAACAACATCGCTGACATATGACTCAGGCAAAGTGTCAATAAAACAGGCTAAGATATAGCATATTAAGAAGATACTTCCATACATCCCTAGTATTTTACTGACTTTACATCAAGAAATAATTCAGTAGCCTACCGCCCAACATGATTCACATGGAGAGGAAGTGGAATGATGGACAGTGCAAAATGTATTACAAAGCTTTTCATCCTTCATACAATATCGTCTTTATCGAGATAGCATTCCATGTACTCACTTAGAAAACATTAATGATTTAAAAACCAATGCGAACACATTTGTACATGTTGCTGATAATTTTTTGCATGTTTTGGGACATTCACTATGACATGGAGGTGAATTTTTGTTATTTCTTGCCTCCTTATATAATTATATATAATAATGTTGTATTGTATCAGTTTATAATATATATACTTTTTAATTTTATATTAAATCCGTATTCATAATATTAAATTGATGTCATGTTGATTTCCTCTCACGACATGCAAAAAGGTCCTCAGTCAAATTTTTCAAATTAAAATTGTCCAAAAGTTATTACTTTATATGCTCAATCGTGTGCTATGAAATTTCACTGATGCAGTTAATAATTATATGGCACCTACATCTCCTGTGAAAATAATAACGGCTAAATGAAACTGTTTTTATTGATTATATCAGGACAATGTTTTCTTGACTGAAGCCCTTTCTGCATGCTACGATTCTGTTGTTGTGCAGACCTAAATAGGTTGAGCTGACAATTGCGCTCATGACACAGTCCATTTGTGTGGACTTTAAACATATGGTCACATAAACAACACTGCAGTGCAGGTGGTTGCATCGTAGGGGCATTAGGTAATGAGGATAAAGAAACTGATGATGACTGCGAAAATGATGATGACGATGGTTATGTGAGGCGAAAGAAGGGAAAGACGGAATGGAGGAACGGCCTTAATCCATCTTGNAAAATGATGATGACGATGGTTATGTGAGGCGAAAGAAGGGAAAGACGGAATGGAGGAACGGCCTTAATCCATCTTGCATGTAGAATAGATATGGAGAAAACCCAAAAACGAATGACATCTCGACTGGCCAGTCTGGTAGACAGTGCTAAGGACTGCTCGACGCTAAAAAAAACCAAGCGGAAACCATTGGGGAAAATGCATACTGCAAAGCTAACCTGACAACACGTTTCCATTCCTCACAACTAGTCTTATGCATTCACGAGACGTATCGCTCGAGTACCCGCACAATAGAGCGAATTTACAAATAAAAAAAGGTTCGCCTATATCTTTAATATCGTACGAACATGTGGGCATATGTCCATCGTCTCTCTTAACATCTTCCTTGACGTAAAAAACATACAATTGCATTCATCTATGTTCGGTACAGAGAAGCGGGTTNGCGAAACATACAATTGCATTCATCTATGTTCGGTACAGAGAAGCGGGTTTGAAAATCTACGAGCGCAAAAGACCATGCTGCACCCAGGTTCAGTGGAAGGAAGTGCACGGAGCGGAATTCCGAGCTATTGCCCGACACGATCATGGTTATGGACATGACTGATGCTTACACGTTGTGCGTTACCATTAACTATAGTTTTTCTTTGTTTTGATGTTTGTTGAATATCTACCTTGAAAGGAAGCGCAGGCATAAGTGACCACAATCCCATTCTCATGGCACTTGATCTGTTTGTAGTTATAATGTAATATCATGCCTCTCAGATATGTTTTCAGTTCTGGTGGCGCCCTTAAATAACCGTAGCTCTCAAAGTATTCTGCCATATTGCCACACTTTTTAGACGTGGTCCGATGAATCCCTGGCCCACTGCTGGTATATAGGTTTACCATGCCACATGCCTCGGAAATCGGTCATTTTTAATTTGCGGACAAACATTTGTATGTCGACAATTCGGCCTCTCTCAAACTCATCCAGCTGAGCAAATGCTTGTCTAATGCGCCGTCGGTGAATGCTGCATGTTCAGTGAACATGGCTCTGTGGCGGACACTGCTACTGTGGCATTATTAGGTGTCTTGCAGCTATGAATGGTGGAGGGGTATCTGTGTTCTCTAGTGGCACACCTGCCCAAGCAAACCCCATCAAACACAAAGGAGAAACTTTTCGAGCTATGACGATTCTGTGTGCTCACGCGATTCGTTCATGTTGATCAATTTTTTTTGCAATGAATGTATGTCGGGTTTGGCGAAGCGTTAAACGCTTGTTTTATTTTACACAGAACTTCGCGGCCTGGATTTTAAGAAAGTCGCAATGGGTTCTGACACCAAGAAAGTATTTTGTTAGAGAAAGTCCTTCAGGCGCTCGCTTACCTGGATCTATTTTNCGCAATGGGTTCTGACACCAAGAAAGTATTTTGTTAGAGAAAGTCCTTCAGGCGCTCGCTTACCTGGATCTATTTCCACGTTTGAGGTACAGAAGTGCGAGAGAGATAAGGACGACACTGACACGCGCATCAAGTGCTCCATCACCACTATATGCAAGGCTTTGAAATGGTGCGTAATGTTCTCGTCGTGCTACGTATAACATTAGGAATTCAAGCAGCTACTATATAATTTTAATTAGAGTGTCCATGCATCGTTACTTTAAACTTTTCTGAGATCCTGCTAAATTTCAGCCTTCAGGCAAATCCTCCACTTGATGCAAACAAAGATTAACTAAGTTTTGAGATTCGAAACCAAAGAAACAACCCACTTAGTTTAATGATATTTTGCATTAGAACTATTTCTTACAAGGCATTATCAAAATAAATNCGCAATGGGTTCTGACACCAAGAAAGTATTTTGTTAGAGAAAGTCCTTCAGGCGCTCGCTTACCTGGATCTATTTTCACGTTTGAGGTACAGAAGTGCTAGAGAGATAAGGACGACACTGACACGCGCATCAAGTGCTCCATCACCACTATATGCAAGGCTTTGAAATGGTGCGTAATGTTCTCGTCGTGCTACGTATAACATTAGGAATTCGAGCAGCTACTATATAATTTTAATTAGAGTGTCCATGCATCGTTACTTTAAACATTTCTGACATCCTGCTAAATTTCAGCCTTCAGGCAAATCCTCCACTTCATGCAAACAAAGATTAACTAAGTTTTGAGATTCGCACCAAAGAAACAACCCACTTAGTTTAATGATATTTTGCATTAGAACTATTTCTTACAAGGCATTATCAAAATAAATNACCAAAGAAACAACCCACTTAGTTTAATGATATTTTGCATTAGAACTATTTCTTACAAGGCATTATCAAAATAAATTTTTCTCTACAACTTAAACCAAATTAATTATGATTAAAATGTTATAATTTATAAGCAAAATATAATTAAATGTAATCTAAGCTCATTACCATGACGGTAAATAATGTTCTTTATTTCTGGGAATGGGAGGGGTGCTGGCGTAACATATTGCGGGGGGGAGGGGGGAGGAAGTTGTAATACAGATGCTACATTTCATTTGCAAATGGAAAGAACATAAATTTTTCAAGGTTATTACGTCAAAGTCGGTAATATTTGATGTGTTCGTAATTTATATGTTCATTTTAGGCTGAAGGTTAGCCTGTCTGAGCTACATTGTTATAGTAAATTTATTCTACTGAGGATGGTAAGAAAACAAGTTTCCTTGTGGGAGAATTTGGCATAGGATAAATTTCTGCCACAAAGTGCGCTAGTGTTTTTATGCGTAAACAATAATTTTTTTTAAAATTAGCCTTTGTAAACACATGTAGGCGCTACGCTAGTAAAAATTTTTGCGACTGGAGGACAAAATAAAAATAACTGACATCAAAGAGAATTTTTCGGTGCTGTTCTCTCATGAAATAAAGGAATTGTGTATGATACAACGTTTTAATTAATCCATATTTACGGGAGAATATTAAATATGAGAATGAATTTCGTTANGGAATTGTGTATGATACAACGTTTTAATTAATCCATATTTACGGGAGAATATTAAATATGAGAATGAATTTCGTTACATTTCTACTGTTAGTGCACATAACAAATTTATTATATACGTAGCTACACAATATAATAAAGAAGGTTTTAAAAATGTTATATAATTGAAAATTGCAATTATCCAATTTGTTTACATACAAAACGGAGAAAATTGAGTGCACATTCAATAACAGTGCTACCTGCCAAGCTATTAGCACTCAGCGTCCCATCCTAATAATAACAGTAGTTATAGGTATTACTACTTAATGAAACATTCTGCACTTACTTGTTATTACTTTATGTAAACGCATGATTTATTTGACCTTGGATCGTAGTTTTGAGACGACAATTTCATCTACAGGATAATTTAGATNGGAATTGTGTATGATACAACGTTTTAATTAATCCATATTTACGGGAGAATATTAAATATGAGAATGAATTTCGTTGCATTTCTACTGTTGGTGCAAATAACAAATTTATTATATACGTAGCTACACAATATAATAAAGAAGGTTTTAAAAATGTTATATAATTGAAAATTGCAATTATCCAATTTGTTTACATACAAAACGGAGAAAATTGAGTGCACATTCAATAACAGTGCTACCTGCCAAGCTATTAGCACTCAGCGTCCCATCCTAATAATAACAGTTGTTATAGGTATTACTAGTTAATGAAACATTCTGCACTTACTTGTTATTACATTATGTAAACGCATGATTTATTTGACCTTGGATCGTAGTTTTGAGACGACAATTTCATCTACAGGATAATTTAGATGTTGAGATGTACTGAAGAGCTTTATCACTTTCATTATACATGCTGATCACGGTAAACTGAGCACTTTTGAAAGTTCTGCTTAAGATCTACTTGTATGCACGTTATGTATTCTTCCGCCTTATGTAAAATTAATACTACCATGGGCCTCATTACTTTATTCATGCATCGGTCGAGTTAAGTTATTAGAAAAGTAAATACTTTCATATTTGATCATTCTTACACTTAGATGCATTAAAGAAAAAACAGATAAAGAAAAAATAATTGAAGTTTTTGCAAATATTAACCTAACAACTCGACGTTATGATATGAAGATACTTCCTCTCCATCGCTAGCAACTTTACTGGGCACATGCCACTAAGTGCGCCCATTAAATTACATGCAGGTAGGAGCTGTGACTTTTTTCTAAGGTTGATTTCAAAAGTTCTCACTTTATCCCGAACAGCTTTTCACCAAATGTAACTACTTGTTTAAAAGGCGATTTATAAATATATGGTGTGTGTATGTGTGTAATAAACGTGTAATAATGGTGGATTGTAACACTGGGGTAACGTAGAGAAGTAAAAAAGATAAGAAAATTTACGGGCCGTTTTCTTTTTACTGCCAACATTTTGGTCGTAGAGGCCCCATGAATTTAGTGCATGACATTGCAGATATGGTGGCAAAAGTTCGCGCCACGATTACTGCTGTCTGGCGATGAGATGTTGAATATGGTGCAAAGTAATATTCTGCGGCGTGCAAATGCATGCCAGCGAATGTATCGTGGACAGTTTGAAATTCTGCTGTAAATACCACCCGTCTAAAGCGCTGTGGACCCCTATTGCAGACCGTTAGTTCGGCTATTATATTTTTCTGTAAGCGGTGTGTATTAATGTGCACTGTCATTATATGGTGTAACACATGTGTAACTTTACAATGCACTTCTTTGTAGAGGGTGCAGTGATCCCACACACGATCATATGATCGATTCAGGGGGCCACTGAGACTAAACGGTTGGCCATAATACAAAATTATCCGTATATTTTCTTCTCGTTTTTCACTTTTCTGCGCCAGCCAGGTGTTGCAATCCACCGTANATAATACAAAATTATCCGTATATTTTCTTCTCGTTTTTCACTTTTCTGCGCCAGCCAGGTGTTGCAATCCACCGTATTTTACACGTATGTATTTGTACATATATTTGTATGTATACGTATGTGTATTTTTTATTTTATTTCCAAAGCCCTACTACTAACGCTGGTAAGTAGCCTAATAAAACTATTTTATTTTCGGTTTCATAATTTATCNTATTTGTACATATATTTGTATGTATACGTATGTGTATTTTTTATTTTATTTCCAAAGCCCTACTACTAACGCTGGTAAGTAGCCTAATAAAACTATTTTATTTTCGGTTTCATAATTTATCTGAAACATATGCATTTATTTTCAGAATAATAACATTATATGATGAAAGGATTTTTCTGTGAGCGAAGTTATTGATTTAACCTACTCTTATAAGTCGTGCCCAAGCGCCCGTATGTTATTTACATGAAACAGTTATATTTTAATTTAGTGATGAATTGTGGCGTTTCTGTTACTTGTTTTGTATAATTGGTAATATGTATTTGTATGGGCGAGAACAAGTGGTGTAAGTAAATTGAGTAAATAAATTTGGTTTTTTGTTTCATTTAAATACATATTTAAATACATACGTGAGAGAAACTTATGATGTGAAAACAGTAAATTGAAATAAATGAAGTAGGCACAAAAAGCAGGAAATGGCACAATCAGATAGTGTAGAAATGGTTTTATATTGTTCATATATATATATATATATATATAAACCCGTGTGTGTGTATACGTCTATAGATACATTTTAAGAAATTATTCGCAATTCTTTTATATGAGTGTATACGTAGAGTAAGAAAGCGCGGACGGTAAATTTATTTCTTATACATTAATGCCAGCGTTCCCACACGTGCTCAGGAAACATTCAAATGCGTAGTAAACTTCCCAACTTTGTATGGTATCGACGCTAAACATTCCATATTTGTAGCCAGATGTGTGGTATTATTTCCATACGATATATGGGTTTAAAACTTCCAATTCAGTTTAGGAAATGCACCATACATTAGTTTTAGAGTGTAAATATCACGACGCAAATGTATTTAATGATTTACACTGTACACAGTATAAAACGACATATAATTACTTAAGTCTGAAGTTTAGTCCCTCCGGCCGTATGAGACATCATTCGTTGTTTAGACTGTATTCCGTAGTCGTATTCGCAGCTTCTGCATAATATCTAACGCAAACACATATTTACTGGATACTGCGAATGTCAAAGCGTTATACTGATATTAGTAGAGTTCCAAATAAAAATATGTTCTTTCCACCAGACACCTATTTCCAAAAAGCGGACATAAATGTCCAATAGATTGGCAATTTTCAAGCAAATGCCGTATGTTGGCATTACTTATTGCGAGAATTCAACACGATAATTCACAGTCTCTTTTATGCTCCATCATTTAAGATATCGCTACCAAATAAATGAACCTCTTACCTCACATATGGGAAATAATAAACAAATAACCGTTACGTTTTGCATACATGAATCGGCATGGTAATTCATACAAATCTGTCTGACACTTATTTCCAAATTTATGATGAAATAAATATTTACGTTAGTAGGCCTATTTCACGTCTATGAAAAATTAAACGCATTTAATTCAAATTTTGTATTATAGAATGGTTATAATTCATTTATTCGTAGCTTTCTGCACACAATTTTGTAAGACAACGCTAACTGAAATGCAGATCGGTTTAATGCCATATTTAAAGAAACCAACGNGTATAATAGAATGGTTATAATTAATTTATTCGTAGCTTTCTGCACACAATTTTGTAAGACAACGCTAACTGAAATGTAGATCGGTTTAATGCCATATTTAAAGAAACCAATGAAATGAGTAGTAATAAACAAACCTGCCAGAAGTTTTATTACGGACATTATGAATGAAGTTATTGTAAATGGATAANGAAATGAGTAGTAATAAACAAACCTGCCAGAAGTTTTATTACGGACATTATGAATGAAGTTATTGTAAATGGATAAGTTACTTATTTTCAAGATGACTGCCTCTTTACAAACTGCGTCAGTTATATCCCAGTGATAGTAAAACCGATTTGAATCGAAACTCGCTTTTTGATGGTAACGATTGAGTAAATTTTTCCCTAAAATTTAAATTTAAATATCAATGTTCAGTATCATATCAACNCTTTTTGATGGTAACGATTGAGTAAATTTTTCCCTAAAATTTAAATTTAAATATCAATGTTCAGTATCATATCAACAAAGTGTTACTTCATTTTGGCATGAAAACGGTACTGTGTTACGTAAATTGTCTATCTTTTATTTCCAAAGAGGCGTGGTGTTTTTATTGTAGTGTAATGTGCAATATATCTGGTACCATTAAAATTAATTAACGTGATCCTAATTAGCTAAAGCACCTAATATTTGGATAAAATTTAGTTAAGTGCACCCTGGTAAGATCAATAAACCGCTATTTGGGAAGGGATTGACAAAATTAATATTATTGTAGTTTCATATTATGTCTTACGAGCAACGGAACTGGTTTGTTTACCGTAATACGCTGGAAAAATTAACTTTGCTTATACAATGTTTAACTCAAATGGAACTTTTATTTATCAGTAAAGAAGAAAAAAGTCTTGAAAATCCAGTTGTAAGTTTTGTGGAAATGAGGGTATTTTAACCCTTACTTCGTCCCATTAAAGTTCGAGGAAATGAATATCAAACAGGGAACCTGACGTATGTGAAACATCTGCGAAAGTGTAGGGAACGCCATTAAGTGACGAAGCTTGGTAGCATAAACTGAACTGCGTGGTGTTTCCCTATCTGATTGATTTGATTGATTTAATGTTTTGTTTGTTAATATGAAATAACACAGGTAATGCTAGAATGCAACAGAATACAATACAATGCGATAGCAATGTACAACACAGCAGGCAAATTAACAAGATCTTCTGTTGTCTCGGAAGTGGTCAGGCCAAGAACACAACGAACATGTTAGGGAAGGCTGTAACAAAACACACACTCTGAACATGTGAGGAAACTATCCAAAACCTCAGGATGGACGAAACACAATTATACGAAAAACATATTAAAGCTGTATTAAAAGGAGAGTAGGTAAATACGGCTATGGACCTCAACATAACAAATCTAAGTGTGTATTTCCTCACACTCTCGTCTCTTTGCAGATACAAGGCTTGCTCATTTCATGCTTTTTCATCTGATCGGAAGGGAAGGCCAATATAGCCCGAGGCGACATCCTGAATGTAACGGATGACGCTGTGCTTTATTATGGTCTCGAGCAGCGAGTGAAGTAAGATGTATATTTTTAGCATAGCGGAGTGTCTGTCCAACCACGAGTCTACGATGCAAAGTTGCACATCTATACTGCAGTTCGTAAGTAGACAATAATTATTCAGTTAAAAGTGAAGCAAGGATCGGTGCAGATTAAAGTCTCGTCTACTTATGCCCATGGGACAACTGTAATTCTGTTTCAAAATACAAATAATACTCCTCTGTGGTTGTTTGAGAGTGAACTATAGTTTCCGAACTAAGCTTGTTATGTTAAATGGAAACAGAAAAATTATTTTCTCTCCGACATCTTGTCATTCATTTAAAATACAAAAACAAGCATTTCATAATAATATATCATAATTACAGAAGCTCTAATAAAAGAGGCTATAGCGTAAACTTGAGAACGCAAACGTGTTCGGTCATTCGTGAACATGTCTTTCTTCTAATGAGCAGGTCTTGTGTTCTATTTTTGCCGATCAGTTTACCATTTTTTGTCCCTATTTCATGTGCATTCTATTAATACAANGCAGGTCTTGTGTTCTATTTTTGCCGATCAGTTTACCATTTTTTGTCCCTATTTCATGTGCATTCTATTAATACAAGCACTTACCTTTTTCTCGTCTTTTAACTATAAAATCCTGTTTTAACTACGGTAATTGAAAGAAAATTAAAGTTATTATTTTTCGACGCCATATAAATAAATTTAAAAAAAAATGTAACAACCTCCAACTGGAGTTAGCGTTAACTCTGAGCGACAGAAATAGCCGCTTATCCTCCTGTACTTACGGATGTGCAGCTACAGTCCGTATGCCCCACGGAATCTTCACGCAACCATTTGATAACTTGCTCCTTACTCTTCAAAGGCGCCGCCTCGCCCCATGCCACTGTACGTGCATTACACGCTATCTCTGGTGCGGGCTAACGGAACGTCGCTCAGCAGTTGGCGCCACGGGGGGATGAAATGCTGTTACCTTCAGAGATAACTCCTAGAAATTCCGCGGTGTCTGTCAAAGCGGATGTTCCTGCTCCAGGTATGAGATATGAATCGTTTTCCGGTATCGCGTGGATGGAAGATGGAGGCGACACGTAGGCCTACAGGTTACACCGGTGATTCTGAATTAGACCGGCACATGCTGGAAGTTATTCCCGGCGTCAATATACGTCAAAAGCATATACGAAATGTGGCTTAACACTAATCCTGAGGGCAGTTCACCCTCACGAACGTGCTACGGTGAAATAAGTANAGCATATACGAAATGTGGCTTAACACTAATCCTGAGGGCAGTTCACCCTCACGAACGTGCTACGGTGAAATAAGTAAATTTACAATAATTCAAAATATATTACAGGTGGGACGGCGTGGCTGTGTATTCTGGGCACAACCCCCTTAAATTATTATCAGCGTGCACACCTGCGGTGATTCGTTAGAAACACCTAGTTCACCGCACGTTGTTGCTGGCCAGTGAAGCAAATTTGCTTGCGTGTGCGTTTGGAGTTCGCAGTATGATAGGGGCCGTGGTGGTGTAGTGGTTAGACTACTCACCCCCTCCCCCCTAGGCGAACAGGGTTTGCTCCCTGATATTCGCGTGTGGTAATCGTGCCGGACGATGCAACTGGTCTGCGGATTTTCTCAGGGATCTCGCGTTTTCCCCGCCCTTTCATTCCGGAGCTGCTCAATAGTCACTTCGCTTCGTCCTCATCGGCTCTCTAAGCCACGATGTTAAGAACAGCCAAAATCTCTTCACTCACACACTCGCAGTATGACTGGTTGTTTCACCTCTGTATTCTTAAGTGCTTTGTTCAACGGCCGTATCCTCGGCACAGCCACACCCCGATATTTCTATAGTCCATTCATGGCTACTTCCAACTTTCCTGAAGCCCTGCTTAAGTTCTACGTGCAGGATATTCCTTCGCCTCGTGCAAACAAAGTTTAAGTAAGTATGGAAAATTACACCAGTGAGACGACGCACCGCATTCATGCGCACTGAGTGTAATAATATTTTGCATAATAACTACTTCTTACTAGGCATTACCAACACACACGTTATATCCCTGTTTTTATTCATATTAGTCGTAAAATAAATATTATAAGTTAAAGATAGAATATAAGTAAAAGTTAAATTTCACCAAAAATATAAGTTATTTAAATGTTTAAACAGTGTGTAAAACGCTTGTGATGCGTGACGTATTTAGGAAAGAACCAAGCACGTCGTAAACGGGGTGTTTTTTTTAAAGGTTTTGATTTTTAAAAAATGTGAAGAAACCGCGAATTGACTTCACGAGGGATTCCCGATTATGTCTACCCTGCTGTGCTGTGAACGCTGGGTAGCAGTTCGACGAGCGGCGTGGGTGACGTATGAACCAGTGGGAGAGGGGAGTGTTAGGGGGGG
>NQII01004349.1:168993-210040 GCA_002778355.1 Clitarchus hookeri
GAGCTCCCTCCGGGCGTTCGTTCCCGCAGCTCGCCATTGTGAGTGTCGTCCTTCTGGTGCCGGGGAGCCTGCGAGTACGCAGGGAGCTAGCCGTCACTCATTCTGTGGTTAAGAGGCTGCATCATCCCTTATACAGAAATTATTCGTTTAAGTGCCATACCAGAAGAGTCAGAGTCATTACTGAATATGTTTCATTATAGAAGCGTTACATTCCATGGTCCTGTGCGAATTTTTGTACCTGGTTGTTTATATGTGTTCCCTAGTTGCCATTAAAAGGCGAGAATGAATAAACATTTAATATTATGTGTTAAGTTCATTGTTGCGTAAATATGCATTACTAGTTCACATATTATGCCTGTAATAAGCTTCTATTGTCTGATTTTTCAATAAAGTCTCTCAAATTTAAATCAGGAAAAAATAAATAAAAAAATCAATGTGGCGGTGACCCGACCTCATGCCTAACTTCAAATTATACTAATAATAATAAATGAATTTTCCAAAAATCGTGCTGCTATGACATGTTATTAAAAACACGTTCTATAGTGAAGACAGCCAGTAGCTCGCACCAGTTGAACCCCAGGTTTGACACCCCAGCTCACAACAACCCAGGAGGTGCAGGTTGAGCTTCACTCACCTCGTCGAGCACCTGCACACTTACGTGTTTCTATTCAGGTTTGGAAGATCAACGTTAAAACTTTGGCAACCAAAAATTTTCGCCATTAGGTAAGCGCCAATGTCGCATGTGTACCAAATTTTTCTCTATTTCCTACTTTAAAGAACATGATAACTGTAATAAACATAAATAAAATATAAAATAACTTCGTAACTAAGTAAAATCTTTCTCTCTAATCATTCACGTAACTTAAAGTTGTATCTAAAAGTGACCTCTTTAGAACACTGCGCACCTAGCGGCGGAACTTTTCCCTATGCCAAACTCTCCTATAAGAAAACTCGTTTTATTCGTAATCTGAGTAAAAATAACCCTATATCATGTCGCACAGTCTTATGAAGGAATCTGGATGGNTTTCAGTTTTTCCCGAGCTATACGCAGTTGTTACGTGCAACATTTTTTGCATAAAATCACGCTGTTGAATTTTAAATCTCCGTTATAGACTTATACATTCCAAATTCATCCGCAATAGGCGTTTAATTGCAATAACTTCAATTTCACGGAATAAAGCTGCCATTCCCCTTTCGCTCGTAGGCATAATAGCGTAACAGAGATCAGAAAAAATATTGTGACCCCGAGAGTGCGCCGCTCTGCAAACCGTCACTTACATGCCGGGCCTGCTATAAAAAAATATTAAGGCGGTTGCCTACCTACTCTTAAAATACGCTGCAGCGTGTTAGAAAAATGCGTTTCGTGAAGAGATTACTAAACGTGCACCCAATTGGTTTACCTACGAATTTAAAGTGCATTCCAGCCGACAACGGAATGGTACTTTCAAAACACCACGCGTATTGAAAATATAATTTTAATGCTGTCCAACATAGACAGAAACTGCTGTTTCCAGACTACTGTATCTCTAAATATACGAACCGGATACATGCGAAACTATGATAGAGGCATGCATTGGACTTTGCTACAGAGTTGCGTAAAATAGAGTCATAGGTTCGCCGATTAACGTCACGTTCAAGTTAGTCGCCCACGGGAAAACTACACACCAGTTGAGCGCCTTGCACGTAGAGGCGATAACCGCTTTACAGACGCCTGTCCACGTCGCCCGTAGCATTTCCTTGATTGTTGCCTCACTTAGACATACCCCTCACTGGGCGACTCAATTAACACTCCGCTTCACCCCATTTGACAAAATTCTTCGTTTTCGCATCATAATTTCGGATTCATAGTTATTACTGAAAATGAACAATTATAGAAAATGTATATTAGTCGAATTGTTCAATGTTGAAGTGCGTAATTTTGATTCTGTGTTATCTGCTTGTCGTAAAAAGTCTAGAACATATTTATGTTTTATTAATAAGTTCTCGACATATTTATATTTTATTAATAAGTTCTTGACTTTTTACAACAAGCAGAAAAACAAAAAATTATAATTACGCCCAAAAATATAAAAGAATTCAAAAACTGTACATTTTCTATAATCGTACTTTGTCAGTAACTACTATAAACACGAAATTGTGACTCCAAAACGAAAAATTTCAGCAAATGGGGTAAAGCGGGGCCTTAAGGACGGCCAGGAAGGAGGGGTGAACTCTCCCCGGCCTGGACCCAACTAATGATTGCCTAATGGTAGGGTAAGGGTCGCTCTGGGCTCTGTACCACCCTCGCGCTGAGGGGCTCGCCCCAATCATGCTACCTACAAACCTAACTAAATAAAAGGCCGGTTCGAGCCGGCTTCAGAACCATTGCTAAGGTTCCAAAAACCGCCATGATTGATGAAACAGCAAGGGGGAAAATGCGACTCCTTATGACCGACGCATGTCTTTACTGCAGAAAGATTACATTCGGATCTCCGTATAAATGTTTTTTTACGTAATTTAGTTTAGTATACCGACTTAAGTATTTATTGCTGTGGCGAGTGTGTTGAACTGCACTAACGTGTTCACACTGTAACTCTTAACCTGTCGTTTGAATAATTGTAACTTTGTTGTATTGACGTATTAATTGATTGTGATATGATTCTTAATGGTATTTATTTTTCAAATGCTGCACTTAAAACATGTGTTGCGTTCTTCTAAGCTAATGAAAATCTCTAAGGAAATTATAAGAAAGAAAATTGGTGCTAAACTATATTTACAATCGTTATAAGCAGTTATGTCGAAAGTGATCTGCATTACTTCGTAGTTGTTTCTGACGATGTGAAACTGTAGTTATAAGTGCGAGGTAAGAGAATATTATAAAGAAATAGGTTATATTTTAAGTAAGGAATGATTCGAACAGAAATGTTCAAGAATAGGGTTTTATCCAGCTATCTGTTTATGTAATAACCAGTCATAGCTTCATTTGGAAATTATTCGTAACAACACGTTGGCTGCATTAAAATGTGGCTTTTAAACTCGGCGGATAAAAAAAATAAACTTTTCTATTGNCCGCTGCGATGACGGCGCTGTGCGGTGCCGTCCCATCGCGAACGGCATCGATCTGCGGCCGGCGATAGAATATTCGATGCAGCAGCAGCGGCAGCGGGAGCGATGCCTGGCGTTCCGGACAATGATTGTGCCAGAGCTCCCTCCGGGCGTTCGTTCCCGCAGCTCGCCATTGTGAGTGTCGTCCTTCTGGTGCCGGGGAGCCTGCGAGTACGCAGGGAGCTAGCCGTCACTCATTCTGTGGTTAAGAGGCTGCATCATCCCTTATACAGAAATTATTCGTTTAAGTGCCATACCAGAAGAGTCAGAGTCATTACTGAATATGTTTCATTATAGAAGCGTTACATTCCATGGTCCTGTGCGAATTTTTGTACCTGGTTGTTTATATGTGTTCCCTAGTTGCCATTAAAAGGCGAGAATGAATAAACATTTAATATTATGTGTTAAGTTCGNGGTTGTTTATATGTGTTCCCTAGTTGCCATTAAAAGGCGAGAATGAATAAACATTTAATATTATGTGTTAAGTTCGTTGTTGCGTAAATATGCATTACTAGTTCACATATTATGCCTGTAATAAGCTTCTATTGTCTGATTTTTCAATAAATTCTCTCAAATTTAAATCAGGAAAAAATAAATAAAAAAATCAATGTGGCGGTGACGCGACCTCATGCCTAACTTCAAATTATATTAATAATACTAAATGAATTTTCCAAAAATCGTGCTGCTATGACATGTTATTAAAAACACGGTTTCATAGTTATTACTGAAAATGAACAATTATAGAAAATGTATATTAGTCGAATTGTTCAATGTTGAAGTGCGTAATTTTAATTCTGTGTTATCTGCTTGTCGTAAAAAGTCTAGAACATATTTATGTTTTATTAATAAGTTCTCGACATATTTATATTTTATTAATAAGTTCTTGACTTTTTACAACAAGCAGAAAACAAAAAATTATAATTACGCCCAAAAATATAAAAGAATTCAAAAACTGTACATTTTCTATAATCGTACTTTGTCAGTAACTACTATAAACACGAAATTGTGACTCCAAAACGAAAAATTTCAGCAAATGGGGTAAAGCGGGGCCTTAAGGACGGCCAGGAAGGAGGGGTGAACTCTCCCCGGCCTGGACCCAACTAATGATTGCCTAATGGTAGGGTAAGGGTCGCTCTGGGCTCTGTACCACCCTCGCGCTGAGGGGCTCGCCCCAATCATGCTACCTACAAACCTAACTAAATAAAAGGCCGGTTCGAGCCGGCTTCAGAACCATTGCTAAGGTTCCAAAAACCGCCATGATTGATGAAACAGCAAGGGGGAAAATGCGACTCCTTATGACCGACGCATGTCTTTACTGCAGAAAGATTACATTCGGATCTCCGTATAAATGTTTTTTTACGTAATTTAGTTTAGTATACCGACTTAAGTATTTATTGCTGTGGCGAGTGTGTTGAACTGCACTAACGTGTTCACACTGTAACTCTTAACCTGTCGTTTGAATAATTGTAACTTTGTTGTATTGACGTATCAATTGATTGTGATATGATTCTTAATGGTATTTATTTTTCAAATGCTGCACTTAAAACATGTGTCGCGTTCTTTTAAGCTAATGAAAATCTCTAAGGAAATTATAAGAAAGAAAATTGGTGCTAAACTATATTTACAATCGTTATAAGCAGTTATGTCGAAAGTGATCTGCATTACTTCGTAGTTGTTTCTGACGATGTGAAACTGTAGTTATAAGTGCGAGGTAAGAGAATATTATAAAGAAATAGGTTATATTTTAAGTAAGGAATGATTCGAACAGAAATGTTCAAGAATAGGGTTTTATCCAGCTATCTGTTTATGTAATAACCAGTCATAGCTTCATTTGGAAATTATTCGTAACAACACGTTGGCTGCATTAAAATGTGGCTTTTAAACTCGGCGGATAAAAACCATAAACTTTTCTATTGTGTACGTGAATAAAACTGGCTCACGAAATGTCAGTTGAGCTTAAAAATATTCACGTGATTCGATTACGTTTGCTATAGTTTCAGACTTTTTTCTAACCTGTCCTCAATTATTATTTCTAAAAAAAAGTCGTAACGTTAATCTATTCNTTCAATTATTATTTCTAAAAAAAAAGTCGTAACGTTAATCTATTCTAGTTGCATTTAACCTAAGACACAGTTGTCGAGTTTCCAACTGCACTAGNCTCAATTATTATTTCTAAAAAAAAGTCGTAACGTTAATCTATTCTAGTTGAATTTAACCTAAGACACAGTTGTCGAGTTTCCAACTGCACTAGATTTTCCTAGTTCACTGTCTCACGAAAAATGTTTCTTTATTTATATAATTCATTATTATTTTTGTCTGGGTCTGATGGCATTTTTAGCAGGTACGGGGGAAAAAATACTGTTTGTAAAGAATTTCAGAGTATTTAGTAAATAACGAGATTTTTAATTTTGGCGTGCTCAAATTTCTTTGTTTAAAGNTACGGGGGAAAAATACGGTTTGTAAAGAATTTCAGAGTATTTAGTAAATAACGAGATTTTTAATTTTGGCGTGCTCAAATTTCTTTGTTTAAAGAACGCATTATAAAATGTTATATTATTGAACTGCGGAATCTCGTTTACGTATTTGCACTGTAGGTGTTTTATTATTGTTTAAAAATATGTTTTAAGTTTACAATCTTTAAAACTATGGAATTATTGAACAAATTTTCACGTATAAATATGGACGAAATTATGGTGGAAAAAATGGTATATGTGGTAAGTGGCGTCACGCCGTACCGTCTTGATAAGCTAAGCTAAAGTGGCCTTCACGCCAGTTCAAATTTCCCACCCCTGGGCGTAATTTGTNGTAAGTGGCGTCACGCCGTACCGTCTTGATAAGCTAAGCTAAAGTGGCCTTCACGCCAGTTCAAATTTCCCACCCCTGGGCGTAATTTGTCTCGATGCTGCTGTGTTGGCTGTTCACAAACACCTCTGCTTTGTCAACAACTGCCCCTCGTACGATCTCNAATTTGTCTCGATGCTGCTGTGTTGGCTGTTCACAAACACCTCTGCTTTGTCAACAACTGCCCCTCGTACGATCTCACTCGCTGCCTTCTCGTCCGGCTGCAGAGAAGTTAAACCAAGCCTCTGCTCACTGCACTCGGGAAGTAGAAAGGAATTACGAAATGGATTACCTCCTCAGTCCCAGTTTATCCACATTACAAGCGAGGCGTTGCCAACTGAATAGAATTAATTCTTACCTGTGGAAAATGAAGCCATACCGTCAACAAGAAACGCATTCTGACATCGCGTGTTTCCACTTTGAGCAACAAATGCTCTGTCCTATTATCGGAACGTCTGAGGAAACGAATTGTTCCTCATCGCATGTACTATACTTTTACACACTATAACTTAAGTAATAAATAAGTATTTTAAAATTGGCTTCTTTAAAAATAAGTGGAAGCTTACTGATAATTAAGGTGACTAAATTTCAATAAAATAGTAGTGGTTTCCTCTGAATTCTAATTACTCATTCAAAGGTGATGGATTTCAGTTCATTCTCCTGATTATCCCAATAGGTAAAAGTTTTTTATCTGACTTTCTGTGAGTAGTATTTTGCTTATTGTTGCACCTAATTCAGTTAAGAAAGTAAAGTTCATTTAAATCTCAATTATTAATGGTATTTTGTATCAAAAAGATTTTAAGGAATATTGTAAAATTTGTAAAAATACAAAGTCAACAAACTGTCACATCACAACATACGGCTTAGTTTGAGATGTTTGCCATAATTTATTACTTAGAGATATAATGTATGCACATAATAGGGGAATATTCCAGAAACGTAAAGTGATTTCCTTTAGTTATATAAAATAGCACCTCGGCGATGTTCTAATAATCAGTGTTATTCTAAGTTCNAACGTAAAGTGATTTCCTTTAGTTATATAAAATAGCACCTCGGCGATGTTCTAATAATCAGTGTTATTCTAAGTTCCCAAAAAATTTTTTTAAATCCGTATTACACGAATTGATCATAATTCTTACATTTAACCTTTACATCTTACCTCAGTGGTAGGTCCCGCATTACATAAATCGAATTTGATTGATCTGTTCTTACGTATTTGCCCTTTTTATTGATTAATTCTGAGGATAACATCATGAATACGCCTAGAGTACACGAGGCTCATTGAGAGCGTGCACCGCAGCAGGCCTCACTCAGCTGCCGTATAACACCTGAGTTTGTGTGTGCGCGTGACTATTGAGGGAAGTATAATATCAGTTTAGCGCTCCAGCTTATGACTCCTAGGAAAGCCACTTCGAGTCACCAACATGCTAGAAACGTGTGCAGTGCGCTCCTTCTAGAACGATTACTCAACATATTCCGCGGTGACGATGGAGGACAAAGCAACAAAGTTTCTTGTTAATAACGGAGGGTTGGTCCTATTAGGGCGGAATGCAGATTTGTGCACAGTGCTTATCTTTAAAGACATTTCGAAGTGGTCGGAAAATGGCTTTTCAATGGAGGTTTTTATAGAATTATCAATTAATTTTCCAACAATTTTGAACTCCAGGGCCATTTATTAACAATTTACCTCTGTAATTAGTCGATCGGAAATTATCCACGTTCAATAATGCCTACATAATTCTCCGAGTCCTGACATACAGCATCGCTGATTTGACTGGTACGTCTTGCACGCTCTTAACTAAAAATACAAACAGCAGATGAGAATCCATGACTCACGTCACGTCAGCGAGTTTGCAAAGCNAACGTAAAGTGATTTCCTTTAGTTATATAAAATAGCACCTCGGCGATGTTCTAATAATCAGTGTTATTCTAAGTTGCCAAAAAATTTTTTTAAATCCGTATTACACGAATTAATCATAATTCTTACATTTAACCTTTACATCTTACCTCAGTGGTAGGTCCCGCATTACATAAATCGAATTTGATTGATCTGTTCTTACGTATTTGCCCTTTTTATTGATTAATTCTGAGGATAACATCATGAATACGCCTAGAGTACACGAGGCTCATTGAGAGCGTGCACCGCAGCAGGCCTCACTCAGCTGCCGTATAACACCTGAGTTTGTGTGTGCGCGTGACTATTGAGGGAAGTATAATATCAGTTTAGCGCTCCAGCTTATGACTCCTAGGAAAGCCACTTCGAGTCACCAACATGCTAGAAACGTGTGCAGTGCGCTCCTTCTAGAACGATTACTCAACATATTCCGCGGTGACGATGGAGGACAAAGCAACAAAGTTTCTTGTTAATAACGGAGGGTTGGTCCTATTAGGGCGGAATGCAGATTTGTGCACAGTGCTTATCTTTAAAGACATTTCGAAGTGGTCGGAAAATGGCATTTCAATGGAGGTTTTTATAGAATTATCAATTAATTTTCCAACAATTTTGAACTCCAGGGCCGTTTATTAACAATTTACCTCTGTAATTAGTCGATCGGAAATTATCCACGTTCAATAATGCCTACATAATTCTCCGAGTCCTGACAGACAGCATCGCTGATTTGACTGGTACGTGTTGCACGCTCTTAACTAAAAATACAAACAGCAGATGAGAATCCATGACTCACGTCGCGTCAGCGAGTTTGCAAAGCGAAAATATTCTGTTATATTTGTAGTAAATAAACAATTAAGTCGAGACGTATACTAACCAAACTTACGAATAGAAACCGACATAAACAACGCTTATGACACATAAATAGAAAAAATATTAATTTATGTGTGCAGAAAATGTTTGGATCATTTAGCCCTCGTCTCACATATTACATAAGCCATCAATGTATTAAACCCATTGCGCAGGCACAAAAAATATAATTTATTTTTAACTGTTTACTGGAACTTTTCTGAAATAATTTTTCTTGTTTTTAGAATATTTTCTAGTTAATTACAAACTTCAGCAACTGTATTCGTCAAAAACCTTGTCACTAAAGTAGAACAAGCAGATTTAAGAAGTTGGGAGGTAGACATTCGAATAATTATTACTTATGTGCCAAATTTGGTTCTGTATATCCGATTGTTAGTTAAAAGAGGACAACAACGCCGCAAACAAGTTTTCATACAAATGATCAAAATTTGTTTGATATTATACCAACGAAGACATATTAACGTAAATATAAACACAGGCTAATTTGTGCGCACTGATTAACCATTTGAGTTTTCAGACTTGGAACTATGTCAAATACTGTAATATGTACTAGCTCTTGATTTGACAGTTGGTATGTTACAAATTTATAAAAACTGAACAATAAATCAATTTTCAGCAGTCGTAAACTCCTAAACTGCTGAAAAAATTGGAAACACAATACCATTACCGTAAACATAGAGGTGTGAAAGACAGAGGGTATTGTTAGTTATCGAATGTTATTTGGGACACGTACAAGGGCGGAGTCTCCCGGAGTTGTCAAACAAGACGGACTTGAAGCGCAATCGTGGGAGGGGACGGACACCGCCAGTGACGGCGCGATCTTCTGAAACAGCGCGTGCAAACAACTAGCGGGCCCGCAATGCAGGATAAACGTTTACAGTGGGTCGCCGACCACGCCTTGTGAAGTCGACAGCTTGATTATTTTCGTGTCCCGTTTCGGGAAAGGCTTCTCGTGGTTCAAGTCCTGCGGCGAGCCAGCTGAACCCCACACGTCTGCCATTTCTCATTTACGCCACAGTGGTCCGTCCTCGCTCGCTGGCCGCTACTACGCTGGTGTCCGCTCGGTTATGTTTTACCACGACGGACGTCTCGTGTGGTGTTTGGCTTTCACGACTCATATCAATGGAAATACTTAAAATAACCATTATAATATGTATATTAATATCCAGCAGATACAACGTGCAGGTTATTGGCAACTAACGAATAGCCTGAAAATCTCTCAAGGCGGGAGTGCCTAGTAGTGTTACAGAGCTCGCGCACCAGGCTAACCCATTTACATCTACTTACAAAGTTTTGCGATTTTTTTGCAAAATTACTTTTTATGGAAAAACAACTTTGCCTCATCATGTTTTAAAAATGGAAGTATGTATTTCGAATACAGTTAAGTCCTTCTTTAGCTATCTTTTAATTTTTAACATTATTCAATTTTTTTTACATTGCTTAGGTTACGTTATTTTCGAACTTATGTCATGTTAGGTGATGGGGAAACATTTTTACGCGAAGGCCAAATCCAGATTTCAAGTTCTTGCTGCTGGCCTCTCAGTTGACAGAGTTACTGAGTCCGAGATAATCGTGTCCTTGGACGATCGTTTACGCCTTCATATCATAAGTCTTTACTGGTCCATACATTTACTGGGAGCTGTAATTTCCGCGTCCAAGTAATGTGTAATTTCCTTTACATTAAATTTAAAAAAATATTTTCACTAATATACATTCAGTATTATCACATTAGTAAAATATATAAGAACACCAAAGTTATAAACCAACTAACAGACACGATCATAGAATGTACTTGACAGTTATATGCAAAATAATTAGTACCACAAATAATCATAAATAATGCATTAGATTTCGCGGCGTCACTACAGAAGTCTCTGCCCAATCTAACGTTTTTGAGTTGTTAACATATACGTCTCCGATGGCAAACGAGGGCCAAGTAACTTGTGTTCACGGGTAATTAGGAAGTTTGTAGTGGGAAACTCAAGTCAAGATCGTGGTCCACGAATTGGTGGTATGACAAGTTGATGTTTTAAAGAATTGAATACACTCGAGTACATTAATAAAATAATCGAGATCTATGTCGAGTGCACGTACTCGAGATCTTGACTACATATTTTACACTGAAGAGCCAAACAACTGGTATAGGCGTGGGTATGCAAATAACAGAGGTATGGGACCAATCAGAGTAACGCGATGCGGTCGGCAGCTAGATCGGTTACTGCTGCTACAATTGCAGGTTATCAAGATTTAAGTGAGTTTGAACGTGATGTTATAGTCGGCGCACGAGAGATTGGACATAGCATCTCCGAGGTAGCGATAACATTGGGATTTTCGCGTACGACCATTTCACGAGTGTACCGAGAATATCGGGAGTTCGGAAAAATATCAAATCTTCGTCATCGCTGCGGCCGGAAAAAGATCGTGAATGAACGGAACAAACGACGACTGACGAGAATCATTAAACGTGAAAGACGTGGAACCCTTTCTCAAATTGGTACAGATTTCAATGCCTCCTGCATACCTTCAGACATTAGTCGAGTCCATGCCACGTCGTTTTGCGGCACTTCTGCGTNNNGCAGGTGCACCACTTTTTTTGGCTCTTCAGTGTTATAGTCCCACGCTTCAGTCTGCTGGTTATGTAATGCTACATTTTTTAAAACATTAATTTACCATCAAGCAAGCACAGTGCTACATGCATATTGTTTTGAAAACCACGATAGAGTTAATTTTTTTTTTTCATTTCCTCTCATCTTAAAATCTCTATAAAGACTTTCATAGTTGATAGAAAGATACATTTTGTGAGATTGGCAAGAATAGACGAAGTTCAGATTAAATATTTACATGAATATGACTCAAGCATCAAATTATATTTATTCAGTGTTTCACAACTCATAATGAAAACAACAAACACTATTGAAGTTTCCTGCCTCGCTACTTGCAGACTCACGTCTGCAGCCCGAGTTTCCCCATAGCTAGCTGCTCTACACAGTCTTTTGTTTTTCAGTCTTTCTATT
Source organism: Clitarchus hookeri (assembly GCA_002778355.1). Classification (NCBI taxonomy): domain Eukaryota; kingdom Metazoa; phylum Arthropoda; class Insecta; order Phasmatodea; family Phasmatidae; genus Clitarchus; species Clitarchus hookeri. The sequence goes on from NQII01004349.1 coordinate 180,691, forward strand.
TAACNCTCACGTCTGCAGCCCGAGTTTCCCCATAGCTAGCTGCTCTACACAGTCTTTTGTTTTTCAGTCTTTCTATTTAAAATTTTTTTAAAATTAGTTAGCTTATCTTAAATTAATGATATATTCTTCAAAATTATAAACCCAATAAAATAATTTTTCTAGCAGTAAGTTTTAAAGTATGTTTTCAAAAAGAAATCGTTAGAACTTCAAATCACAAAAAGTAATACAAAGCAACGTCAAAAATTATAAAAAATAAATTTAATTTTCCTATTATTAATTTAATTTACTTAAGGCACAAGAGAAACGGAAGATAAAAAATCGCCAGTTCTTAATAATAACTTTTTTTGTGAANAATTTAATTTACTTAAGGCACAAGAGAAACGGAAGATAAAAAATCGCCAGTTCTTAATAATAACTTTTTTTGTGAATGTGTTTTTTGTAAACATAACATGTGAATATTTTGATAGATTATGGATAAATTTAGATTTAAAGAAATTGCCAAAATACATAATTTAATAATTTTAGAGTTTACGTTAATTGTAAAACTGAACGTTACTTGCTAGAAAATTAAAACATATATTTGTTAATTTGCTTTTTTTATTAATTGGATTTTCGGAGTTTATTTCCGCGAGTATCTAAGTATATTTTTTGCAATTACCACGACATTTTCAAGACCTAAGATTGCAGAAAGGTGATTATCAAGCTTGATATTGAATTCACTTTGTAAGCTATATTATCAGTTTTAAAAATTCTTAAAATATGAAGCTTAACATTTTCTGTAGCTTTGGGTGTCGGAGAAGAAAAATGCCGAGCATACGCGAAACTTTTATCGCTGCTGTAACAAGAAAATTGTCGTTCCATCCGCAGTTGAGATGTATACTCCATGTACACACTGTGCCGTTGAAATAGCCAGTTAGCACGTACCACCTGTAGCAAACGCCGACGCTTCAGACACTTAAGTAGCGTAAGGAACGGAAGATATGCTTCCGTTATTTTACTGCAAAACCATTATCATTCTCTGGATTACGCGTATTTAAAAATAAGTGAATGAAATNATATGCTTCCGTTATTTTACTGCAAAACCATTATCATTCTCTGGATTACGCGTATTTAAAAATAAGTGAATGAAAAATATCTTTCATATCTCCTGCTCCAGAACCCTCAAACTTGGTTGTAATTTTCTTTTACATAGGCCTACGTGAGTGAGTGAAGAGATTTGAACGGCTATTAACATCGAGGTATTGAAAGCTGATGATGATGATGAGGCGAGGTGAGAAAAGAACAGCGTTAGTATGCAAGGGCAGGGAAACGGGAGATCCCCGAGAAAACCCGCCGACTAGCGGCATCGTCCGGCACGATTCCCACGAGCGAAAATCCCGGGACGACCCCGCTGGGAATCGGACCCGGTTTGCCTCGGTGGGGTACGATATTCACAAACCTACGTACTTCGTCTCATATATTAAGGAGAGAATATTATTTTCGTTATGCCACTGCATGAAAAAATAAAACAAACCCACAGGAGTTCCGTGCATTTTCGTGGGAGCTCCACGAATTTAGCGGGCGTTTGTTGCTGCGGAAGTGCGATTGGAGAAGGTCGCTGGATAATTTTACCAGCTCTCCTGTGCAGTCTTACAGAAGATTTTCCTATCAGTGCAGTACTGTTAAGTGAAGTGGAATTCTTCTTCTAGTCCGCTTATATTGCCGATCCAACCGTTGCCACCCTTGACACAGTACGACGTGGTAAAACCACATACCTACACATGGTCGCGTGATTTTGAACCCCCGTAGTAATGAGCTCNCTTGACACAGTACGACGTGGTAAAACCACATACCTACACATGGTCGCGTGATTTTGAACCCCCGTAGTAATGAGCTCACCCGTGTTCACAATGTTAGAAATTTCTGTAGATTTACGGAACATTTTACGACGATGTAGAGTTAATTTAAGTAAAGGCACTCGGTAATGACGAATAACGGATATCAGCTCCGTAAATATAATATACGGAAGCTCTTCGTTTTCGTACGATTTCGATTTTGAGTCACTAACATTGCAGACGATACCTGAAGCGTATAAAATCCCATTTTTACAATACTGTTTCGTGTAAAATAGTAGTAGGTGAGTGACGAACCACTCAAGGTGTTGCAATTCGTTTATTCATGTTCAAACTCTGCTTCAGGACAAAATTTTCATGTAAAANTGACGAACCACTCAAGGTGTTGCAATTCGTTTATTCATGTTCAAACTCTGCTTCAGGACAAAATTTTCATGTAAACACAGTGAAACACCTGCATAACGAAAATAATTTTTTTTTTCGTGACCTCGTTTTATAATCAGCAAATATTACAAACTCTCTAACATGACTTGAAACTAAGACCAGTGCGTTAGTCACTTTCCTTAAAAATCTATATTTACGAAACATTTCTGGTAAAGGTGTGGTAGGTGAGTGGTTCGAGTTGTTGAATGTCGATTTTTCGATTCGTGTTTCGTGTTCAAATCTCACTACAAAACAAAATAGTTAAACTTTTTTTTTTATTTCTCTGTTATACACAGTGAAATACAATACGAAAATAACATGACTAGAATCTAAGAAGTACATGCATTGTTCAATAGACATTTCGTATTAACAATACTTTCTGTAAAAGTACGGTAGGCGAGTGGGTGAAGTGTTGGGCAGTTAAAGTTTTTTTCCGAGTTCAAATCCCGCTGGCAGACATTTTTTAAATAGTAATTTTATACACAGTGCATTGCCCGCCTGCACGACGAAAGTGAAAGGTTTTTTGTGTNTGACGAACCACTCAAGGTGTTGCAATTCGTTTATTCATGTTCAAACTCTGCTTCAGGACAAAATTTTCATGTAAAAACAGTGAAACACCTGCATAACGAAAATAATATTTTTTTTCGTGACCTCGTTTTATAAACAGCGAATATTACAAACTCTCTAACATGACTTGAAACTAAGACCAGTACGTTAGTCACTTTCCTTAAAAATCTATATTTACGAAACACTTCTGGTAAAGGTGTGGTAGGTGAGTGGTTCGAGTTGTTGAATGTCGATTTTTCGATTCGTGTTTCGTGTTCAAATCTCACTACAAAACAAAATAGTTAAACTTTTTTTTTTATTTCTCTGTTATACACAGTGAAATACATTACGAAAATAACATGACTAGAATCTAAGAAGTACATGCATTATTCAATAGACATTTCGTATTAACAATACTTTCTGTAAAAGTACGGTAGGCGAGTGGGTGAAGTGTTGGGCAGTTAAAGTTTTTTTCCGAGTTCAAATCCCGCTGCCAGACATTTTTTAAATAGTAATTTTATACACAGTGCATTGCCCGCCTGCACGACGAAAGTGAAAGGTTTTTTGTGTNCAGACATTTTTTAAATAGTAATTTTATACACAGTGCATTGCCCGCCTGCACGACGAAAGTGAAAGGTTTTTTGTGTTACCTATTTTTATAAAGAGCAGATTAAATAAATAAATTTACAAGATTGTGGACACGTTCTGTGAATTCATGGAGATTTATCTGAAATTTACGGAGACAAAATTATTGGAAAAACGAAGAGAGCGTAATTTAACGCAGATGTCTGGATAATATCTAACCGGTATTTCCCGTAATTTTTCTGACATTTTTTCTAACAGTACTTGTGTTGAATATGTTTTTACTAAAGATATATTTATGTTTATGCTGATTTTTCTCTCCTAACAAGTACTTAGGAATCACGTTTACTTTTTCTTGTTCTGGTCCTCTACAGCCGTTTAAGGGTATTATTAATTACTTCATTGTTATAACGATGCGTTTTTATACCAATATCTGTAGAAGTTTCCTGATAGGTGTCTTCGTTATAGGCTGTATTAAGATCAAGCATTGCCGTGTGAGCTTCAAGGCTTCACTGAAATGAAATTACATATATTTCATTGTTTTCCTATATTCTTCATATTAATGCTGAGCTGTTGTTGGATTTTTTTAGGCCTTTTCCTATGGGTGTTTAATATCTGTATACATACTCACCCAGACATTTGGAGTACACGCATTTGGTTTTTATTGCTGTGCTCTCAACTGCATTTTGATAAAGCACAATTTAAAAAAAAAGTCGTGCTATTTTTGAAAGCGAAGATATTACGTGTTAGTACGATTGTAGTTGGGCAAGCGAGAGACATACAAGCCAAAGACAAATAGGGTATAATAAAAGTAATGGTATGACGTCTTATAACTTTGCCCATGGCATGTCGAGAAGCCAGCAGAAATCATATTCACGCTACATAAAACGAAGCCACCAGTGGTGAAAGGTAACGCCTAAGTAGCGTAGACTAAATATTAGGTAGAATGATTATCGTATTTTGCCCCTGTCGCCAACATTGACTCGCGAACTGCCAGTACAACTGTAGATATTACGTGATAAAACAGTGCATTTGTTAAGGTTTAAAATATTCATTTCAATGAATTTATTCTATATACAATAAAATTAAGTAAAATAAAATGTAATAAAAATTCAAAGTAACGGTAACACATCAACATCGAGCACCTCCTGTAAGAGAGCTGCTGCTGTATGATATCCACGTGGATTGATTGCTGACGTTATGGACGTGGCATCTTACCTGGGTACGCGTGCCCCGTCGGACTCCTGCGCGCCGCCGCAGGTGTCGGCGGGCGGGCTGAAGGGACACAGAGCGCTGGCCGCCTTGCTTAGCTTCCTTATAGGGTCGCCCTCCCCTCCTTCCTAGTGTGTCTTCAAGACCGTCTGCAGGCGTGCGCGCAGCATGTGACGTCACCATGGGGCGCTGTCTACACTTCATTAACTAAATAAAACGTTCGAGAACTGGGCATTGGTGAGGTATAAGGGATTTCCTTTCATTTTTTGGAGGAGGAGCGGATAGGGACTTTCCTAGGACAGAACTCTGTTCCTTAAGTGGGAGGGGGAAACGGGCTGCCTAAATCATGTTATAAATTATGGGTTGTCTTCCTTTTTAATATTGTAAATTTTAAAACCGTAGTTATGAATTTTAAGTTGTGTTATGCAGTTTTCTTTTTGCTGTAAAACTGAGGGGAATTTCATGTAACTTTTACTGATTTTTGATTAATCATTTTGTGTATATATTTTGCTGATTATGTATTCGTGTAATTTATGTAGCGCGTTGAAAAGAATTGCCATAAATTGGAACCCTAAAAAATATTATAAAAACAAAAGTATTTTGTCATTTTCCTTTAGAAAATTAAAAAACTAAGTATTCCTTAGCCACACTACGGAAGGGTCTCTATTTCGTTGGAAAGGGTGTTCTGCTGGAGGAACTAGAGACGGAGTACCGCCACAACGTATTTACATAAACAGATTGTTATCAGTTAGTCGCAGCCATGTGGTTTTCGACTATTCTGTGTAAGGAGAAATTTATTCAATAGTAGGAATCATNTGTTATCAGTTAGTCGCAGCCATGTGGTTTTCGACTATTCTGTGTAAGGAGAAATTTATTCAATAGTAGGAATCATATAATGGTTGTCATGCGATTTTTTGTCCCATATTCCCAAATTCACTGTACACTACAAACGGTATTGTTACATTCTAGGACAGGATTTGTTCTTTTAGTGCCGTTTCGATGTCCAAACTCCTGAAAAGATGCCACCTTTTGCCGGAGGAGAACCCAAGATGCGCCACCTTTCTACGGTACTATAATCCCAACTCTGTATTAACACAAATATTTTAATATGGCAGGCAACATTCCGACCCTGGAAATAATTTTACATCTCCAAAATGTAGCATCAACGAAATATATTTATATCTTAACGCTTCCTCAAAAAAAATGGTTGCCTGTAAAGTCGGTTTTACGGGCGAAGATTTTACGTGACAACGTAGTGCTGCGCGCGCGGCAGACCGATCATAGTTGAGTGGGAGAGAGACGCAAGGCATTCGGCGGGCCTCTCTCTCGTTCGGTGACTCATCGTAACGTTACCGAGCGTTACACTTTTTCATAAGTGACTCCCAGCCGCAACCTAATTTAAGACGTTGTCACGTCAAAAAAAAAAAATTTCCGTTTTATACTCTTTACAAAAATTCTGTTCCTTATTGTTGATTCATGTCACTATCAGCTTCCACTCTTAACAATTCCACCCACAAATTAAGCATATCACAAAGTATCATTTTTAAAGGCGCTACTCTGTGCTTGGGAAGAACTAAATGTTGTGGCATGTTATGCTAAGCCGTACGTTTATTCAACTATTAATATTCAATCGCAGGACTTTTATTATTATGGTTTTTATTTTAGCTTTGTGAAAGAGAAGCATCACACAAAACTAGATATAGTGCCCTCTGAAACCGTCCACATGAGCAAATGATAAAGTGACAACAGCAAGTATATTTCACAAAAGCGGAGTCTGTCCTATGAATCAGTCAGTGAACCCGCAAATGTTTACTGAGTCTGTGAGTGATGAATAAAAAATTATTTCAACTCACAGTAATAACGCGAGGCATAATAACACAACAATGCAGAAGGTTTTTACACAACTTAGATATATCCTTACCAAGCATTTATTGATATTTTGGCACCTTGAAACGTGAATTTTTTTTATTAACAAATTTAACGGGCAGTGACTCGCCAAGTATAAAAGATTTATACTTTCATGTCATAGCTTTTGTTTTAAGTACTATTTTTTTCTTGTATCTCACGGTACGTCTAATAAGTTGCGAAATATTTTTTATTCCCATGGCAATATCATCACTTTTGCTGATGGCACACACAATCGTGCATATGTTGCAAATAAATAACATTTCGAGTGTATGCAATACAAGAAAGGGCAATATAAGCGACATGCTCGTACACTGTATAAAAATAATACCACATATCAAGCTGCAGATGTAGGAATGTTTAGCGTCGCTACTATACAAAGTTTGGGACTTTCCTACGCATTTGACTGTTTCCTGAGCAAATGTAGGAATGCTACAGTGAATGTTTAGGGGGGTGGGGAATTACCGTTCCCGCGTATAAACTGGTATGGTAAATTCCCGAATTATTTCTCAGAGTGTTGAAACCTGTCGAGTAAAGAAGTAGGTACCATATCTTGATGACAGATATCGTGCCTAAGTTGCAAGATATTTTATTGTTTACCAGAAGGAATGTTATTCAGTTTACCCTCTTTGCGATTATTTATATTTTTTTCATTATCTCTAACATTTACTTTCTTCACTAGTAAATGTAGGGTTATTCTGTAAAAGTGATNTGAAAAGATGCCACCTTTTGCCGGAGGAGAACCCAAGATGCGCCACCTTTCTACGGTACTATAATCCCAACTCTGGATTAACACAAATATTTTAATATGGCAGGCAACATTCCGACCCTAGAAATAATTTTACATCTCCAAAATGTAGCATCAACGAAATATATTTATATCTTAACGCTTCCTCAAAAAAAAAAAATTTCCGTTTTATACTCTTTACAAAAATTCTGTTCCTTATTGTTGATTCATGTCACTATCAGCTTCCACTCTTAACAATTCCACCCACAAATTAAGCATATCACAAAGTATCATTTTTAAAGGCGCTACTCTGTGCTTGGGAAGAACTAAATGTTGTGGCATGTTATGCTAAGCCGTACGTTTATTCAACTATTAATATTCAATCGCAGGACTTTTATTATTATGGTTTTTATTTTAGCTTTGTGAAAGAGAAGCATCACACAAAACTAGATATAGTGCCCTCTGAAACCGTCCACATGAGCAAATGATAAAGTGACAACAGCAAGTATATTTCACAAAAGCGGAGTCTGTCCTATGAATCAGTCAGTGAACCCGCAAATGTTTACTGAGTCTGTGAGTGATGAATAAAAAATTATTTCAACTCACAGTAATAACGCGAGGCATAATAACACAACAATGCAGAAGGTTTTTACACAACTTAGATATATCCTTACCAAGCATTTATTGATATTTTGGCACCTTGAAACGTGAATTTTTTTTATTAACAAATTTAACGGGCAGAGTGACTCGCCAAGTATAAAAGATTTATACTTTCATGTCATAGCTTTTGTTTTAAGTACTATTTTTTTCTTGTATCTCACGGTACGTCTAATAAGTTGCGAAATATTTTTTATTTCCATGGCAATATCATCACTTTTGCTGATGGCACACACAATCGTGCATATGTTGCAAATAAATAACATTTCGAGTGTATGCAATACAAGAAAGGGCAATATAAGCGACATGCTCGTACACTGCGTAAAAATTTCTGGTCAACTTCCTAAACCTATACACTGTATAGAAATAACACCACATATCAAGCTGCAGATATAGGAATGTTAAGCGTCGCTACTGTACTAAGTTGGGAACTTCCCTACGCATTTGACTGTTTCCTGAGCAAATGTAGGAATGCTACAGTGAATGTTTAGGGGGGTGGGGAATTACCGTTCCCGCGTATAAACTGGTATGGTAAATTCCCGAATTATTTCTCAGAGTGTTGAAACCTGTCGAGTAAAGAAGTAGGTACCATATCTTGATGACAGATATTGTGCCTAAGTTGCAAGATATTTTATTGTTTACCAGAAGGAATGTTATTCAGTTTACCCTCTTTGCGTTTATTTATATTTTTTTCATTATCTCTAACATTTACTTTCTTCACTAGTAAATGTAGGGTTATTCTGTAAAAGTGATNTTATTTATATTTTTTTCATTATCTCTAACATTTACTTTCTTCACTAGTAAATGTAGGGTTATTCTGTAAAAGTGATTACAAAATTGCGGTGGACGGGAATAAGAAGTATTAAGTGAGCTACCGAACGTGTTCAATGAACCGCAAACTGGCAGCAGGTAGCCGATCGCGAACTTAGTCGACATGCTTCCACCACAGAAGAGATAAGTGCAGATAGGCTGCCACGCGAGGGTTTGTGAATGTACATTGCATCTCATTGGCTACTGCGCGCTAAGTATCGTTCTCTATTGGCTGGACTGCCGGCTGGCACCGGGTGCTGACTGGCGAACACACTTTGTTGCCACGAGACTCCAATACGCTGGCGTGTGTGGTTGGAGTTCACCTGTTTCACCTCTGCATTGTTAAGTTCTCTGCGCTGCAAGCGGGCCCACCGCCTGCCTGCCTGCCTGGCTTGCCATCGGCGACCTCGAGAGCGCGTCGCTGTTCTACTCACAACCTGGTGCATGAATTGTTTAAACGAGCTCTCTCGTTGCCCACTTCCGCGCCCTGAACATCGCTCTGCACTCAGCAGAGCCCAACTCTCAGACTTCACGCACATTACAAGCGAACTCGCCTGAAGCGAGCCTGAAAGCAGGCCTGCGCCTCGAAAAATTACAAGTAGAGGAAAACGAGTGTTTCTGGAGCATCGCTGGCACTGCAGAACGGCTAGCCTTTTTACAATAACAGGCGATAGAGCTTTTAAACACGTTTTTAAATGGTCATCTATGACTGGATATTGTTTAACCTCGAAGTAAAAGTTACATGACCTGCGGGTGTTATATGCTGTTCGTGGTAAATTTACCATGCTTGAAATTAACACTTGACAAAAATCACAGTACTTTGACGGCATATACGCTACAATGCACATTGGTATGCAGAATCACAATTAAGTTGGCAGCTTATTTAGAAAAATAGTTCTCATTACTAACAATGTATTGCGCTNATTGGTATGCAGAATCACAATTAAGTTGGCAGCTTATTTAGAAAAATAGTTCTCATTACTAACAATGTATTGCGCGTGTAGTTCTTAAAATTAGAGCAAAACAACTTGGTATTTTTTATTTATGAAGAAAAGAGTACGAACTGGCACATACANATTGGTATGCAGAATCACAATTAAGTTGGCAGCTTATTTAGAAAAATAGTTCTCATTACTAACAATGTATTGCGCTTGTAGTTCTTAAAATTAGAGCAAAACAACTTGGTATTTTTTATTTATGAAGAAAAGAGTACGAACTGGCAAATACANTGTAGTTCTTAAAATTAGAGCAAAACAACTTGGTATTTTTTATTTATGAAGAAAAGAGTACGAACTGGCAAATACATAGCGCAGTTTGGTACCTAAAAATTACACGGTTTCACTTTATTTACACATGAAAAAGTAATCAGCCACATAGTAAAGCAAATTTTACGTATGGTGCAAGCATACAAACTGAAGAGAAAAGAAGATCTTAAGCAGGGATTTCAAAAGTGTTCAATTAACGGAAAACAGCTTATACTTGTATTACAGCTTGTAGAGGAAACATATGAGTAATAATAGTGTATTTGATATCGTGTTAAATACCACTAAAAACTGAAAATATAGTAATCAGGATAAAAAAATATTTATGTAAAATTAGTTGCGTGGAAATTACCTCGCGGGAGACGGTTCTTCCCCTGCGTAAGATCTACTTTTATCCTCATTTTGTATTGCTCCGGCATATGTATAATTTACATTTCCATAACACTAATGTCTTTATTGATGCGTCAGTCAAGGGCAACACTTGAACTAGTAAGGAACGTAAATATGTTTGTGATAGGCCTGTTCTTATTATAATATGTAAAAGTAATAACAACACCAACCCAAATTGCTATAAATTTAAATATTACACTCGCAATAAATCGTTAAGATTAAGAACTATTTTACGTCAAGACTTGTAACTATTTTATTTAATACGCTGCCAACTTAACTGGGAGTCGGCATTACAGTGTTTACGGTAGCATATGCGCAGTTAAGGGGCAGTGACGTCTTTAAAAGTTTAATTTGAAAATTGCTCAATTGACCGTGAACACGTAATATGAAGAGCAGCATGTAAGGAGCGAAACGGTTGCAAAATTACTTCGGTTTTGAGGTCAGTTCCCTATCTCGACACAAGATAGCTCGTGTCGTTGTTTCGTGGCAAACAAGTATTTGTCACGTGCAGTAGCGTGTGGTGAGTTGTTGCAAGGTAAGCTGGCGTTAGCTGTGTGCTGTACCCTGTTGCTTGCTAGTCTACACCTCCNGCGTGTGGTGAGTTGTTGCAAGGTAAGCTGGCGTTAGCTGTGTGCTGTACCCTGTTGCTTGCTAGTCTACACCTCCACCAGTAAAACGTAGCTAGGCAGGTGGCGCCACGGGACGTGTGTAATGGGTCCCTTGCTGCTCGCTTGTGAGTGGNTAGCTAGGCAGGTGGCGCCACGGGACGTGTGTAATGGGTCCCTTGCTGCTCGCTTGTGAGTGGTCGGAATGCATTGTGTTTCCCCAGGCAGCACGGTGGTTACTGGTTCCTGCTGCGTGCACCGAGAATGTACAGCAGTGAGCAAGCACCAGNTTCCCCAGGCAGCACGGTGGTTACTGGTTCCTGCTGCGTGCACCGAGAATGTACAGCAGTGAGCAAGCACCAGCTCGCCTTGCAACACTTCAACACACGCCCACTGGTCACGTGACACCGATATTTTGTAAGGTGTTCAAGGATGGTACCTCTCCCTTAAGGAGACCACAGTGACGTGCGTGTTGCAGTATAGCCATCTTGCTTTATTGGTTTAAACCCCAGAAATTTCGAGAAATTTAACTATCTTTTTTTTTATGAGGCATGAATATTCCTGGCAGATTGGTAGCACTCTATAGCATGAGGTCACTGCCATCCCAGAGCACGACTTGAGAAATGAGATACAGACCTGTGAAAGGGTTTATGGCGAATTTTTCGTTTACTATTATGAATAAACAGTAGGGCAAATTCCTTAGTGAGAAGGTATTGCTCATTCTGGTTCCGTACATGCTGATATACAAGGGATCAACAAATCACACCTGTCGTGAAAACGCTTCAAATTATCTGTTGAAAAAAATGCTGCTTCAATATTTCCGGTTAATGTCTGTTTCCGAGCAAATGATTAAAGCATTATTTAACCTCCACACGACAATGGCGTAGGTTGTCTACGTAAAAATAAATTCCATCATGATGGCATGCATAAAACATGGCTTCCGACGCTTATTTTCTCGTTTCCTCTGGGATCTGCGCGTTACGTTATGCTGCCGAATTTCGTAATTTCAGCTCATCCCATTCAATCAAGATAATGTATCACTCTTCACCGCTTTTCTGCTACGTGGGTTCACCAATATGGATGGATGCTAACTCATTACTAGAGGGTACCTAAATGAGCGCGTAGGAAGCACATTGTTGGNGGGTTCACCAATATGGATGGATGCTAACTCATTACTAGAGGGTACCTAAATGAGCGCGTAGGAAGCACATTGTTGCTCTTTTGTAACGTGGTTGCCGAGAACGCTCGGGATGTTTCTTTATCTAAATTGCAACTTGTGTAGCAGGTTAGCGATTTAACCCTGCTGCCCAAATTTAACTACAGCTAAGGCAATTTACAAATGAGCCGCCTATATTCACAATGGCATGAACATCATTTACAACATGCCTGTTGGTTCTTACATCACCGGAAACCCTTCGTATACTGAGCAACGTTCGTTACTGGCAGGCTCTCTGCCAATATAATACCGAGCTGAAAGTGTCCCGATCAAGTTTTATTTCATACCTAGAATGAAATACAATTCACCCTGTTCATTTCAGTAACTTACACTTTGAGTGTTGTAAATTTACATTGCAGGAAGCCTAATGAAAACTACTGGCGAAGTAGTAATTCTTCGCCCATTTCTTCAAATAATACGAATCATTAAACGGCACGACTGTGTCATAAGTCTCAGAAAAATGTTGGTGTTCAAATAAATGACAGCTGAAATATTTTAGTTTTATCATTTAGTTTTGTGTAGTAAAAAGTGAGAATAGGCACAACAAAAAAATTAAATATTAGTTTTTGCTGCGTGGCGGTGCTGATCCCAGGGACGTCGGAAAAGAGAGGGTGAAAGGAGAGCACTCCTCCCAAAACTCACCAAGGGTCGTTAAAACTACCCTCGGTTTAACGGCAGAATTTCACACTTCACATTTATTTCATCAAGTTGTAGGTCAGTAAATAATGTTATATTGAATTTATGTAATGACATAGACCTAAGGTTTGTTTAGGTAAAATATGGCAACGTGTGTGTAAACACTGACATAACTGTTTCAAAAAATAATTTTTGGAAGGGAGCACTTTACCTATTACCAGGGCAGCCAAATTCTCTACATGACATTGCCCAAACTCCCATCCCCTTTTTTTTCCTCCTAATATAACCTGAGAAACATTCCGATGTCCCTGGCTGAATCCGTATTTCTGTACAAAAACTTACATGATTCNGGGTTCACCAATATGTATGGATGCTAACTCATTACTAGAGGGTACCTAAATGAGCGCGTAGGAAGCACATTGTTGGAGTAGGTATAAACATAACTATTTAGAAAGATTAAATTGTTTAGTTAACTATTCACCCATCGTAAAACTATGAGCACTATACGAAATTAAACTTGGTTATTTTATTAATTCTGTGCGACCATTATAAAAAATTGCGTAGATGTTTGTTTTTTAGTATTCTGTAACGTAAGTTGATTATACACTTTTGGCTCGCTTTGTAATATGTTCTTATAAGCAATATCAAATTAGTTAATAACTAAAAAAATTAATTGACTTCTGATGAGATAATAATCAACCTATTTACAGCTGTCACGTCATCAGAAGGTAATCCGTATGCAATAGTTTACATCCGTCATAGCAGGCACATTCTCTGCACAAACAAACGTGTTTGAAGCAATACTTTTTTGTTACTTCCTTAACATCTTTAAAGGCTTTTAATTTGATGGCATTAATAAACAATGACGTCACCTTGTGAGCTAACTATGAACAAACGTGAAAATGCTACCACGGTACAGCTGCAAACTTCTAAGTTATTGCCGTGACGCCCGTGACTCGCCTTCAGGTCGTCGCGGGTTCGATGCCGACTCACTCCCCTGGTGGTGGTTTCTTCTGAGCAGTTTTCCATCCTTTCACAATTAAATGATGGCAGAGTTCCTAAATATGTTATTTCCTATTTATTGCAATGCAGTAATTTCAAATAACTTATATAATATTTGCGTGAAGTGAATGTGCTTAACATAGAATTTTGCGTAGCTATACCACAATACTTGCGATAAATTAATTACGTCGCTCAGCTATAATTTTGTTACGCAAAACAATATTATCATGACTTCGATGCATACCGAATGCTACGGTCATAAATAATAAATGTATGGAATTTAAAATCTGAAGTGTTTTCTAAGGGCATTTTGTTGATTGTCTTTGTGCATGCTTATGGTACACAGAGTTTAGTACAACTAGCATAATTGTGTAAATTATTACCTGTAAAAAAAATTCGAAATTCAAGCAGAAAATTCTGGACAGTTCTATTAGGTCTAAATTTATTTAATTTTGACGTTTTTTTTACATACATTCGTTTCTTTTATTCGATTCTGTCACGGTAAAAAATACGCTAGTAGAGTGTCTGAAATAACTAAAAAAAAAAAAAAAAAAAAAAAAAGTTTCTACTGTTAAAATGTTGCTTTATCTGTATTACACAAATGTATTTGGAAAATTACCCTTCATTGGGTCTTAATTTTTTCCATAAATTTAACTTTAAATAATACGTTGCAGTGCACTAAACAAGTTATGCGTTTTTTAATGTAGGTAGCAAACACCCCAAAGTTAAGGGTAGAGAAGTATTTCACATTTTATATATATATATAAATTCATATATATTATCCACCGATTTCCTCTCATATTTATTTTCGAAAATTTTCATTTCAAAGAACAAACAACTTTTTTGGTAATTTTTTAGAAACTATACATATTGACATGTAGGCAGAATTATAACATTCGTAGTCATCCTGAAAAGCAATCAGCTACTCACTACCTTTGATCATATGTGATTAATTAATTAAATCGGTGGATCATTGTTTGCTCCTGGCTCAACAAATTAACATTTTTATAAAAAAAACTTTAAATNGAAGCACATTGTTGCTCTTTTGTAACGTGGTTGCCGAGAACGCTCGGGATGTTTCTTTATCTAAATTGCAACTTGTGTAGCAGGTTAGCGATTTAACCCTGCTGCCCAAATTTAACTACAGCTAAGGCAATTTACAAATGAGCCGCCTATATTCACAATCGCATGAACATCATTTACAACATGCCTGTTGGTTCTTACATCACCGGAAACGCTTCCTATACTGAGCAACGTTCGTTACTGGCAGGCTCTCTGCCAATATAATACCGAGCTGAAAGTGTCCCGACCAAGTTTTATTTCATACCTAGAATGAAATACAATTCACCCTGTTCATTTGAGTAACTTACACTTTGAGTGTTGTAAATTTACATTGCAGGAAGCCTAATGAAAACTACTGGCGAAGTAGTAATTCTTCGCCCATTTCTTCAAATAATACGAATCATTAAACGGCACGACTGTGTCATTAAGTCTCAGAAAAATGTTGGTGTTCAAATAAATGACAGCTGAAATATTTTAGTTTTATCATTTAGTTTTGTGTAGTAAAAAGTGAGAATAGGCACAACAAAAAAATAAAATATTAGTTTTTGCTGCGTGGCGGTGCTGATCCCAGGGACGTCGGAAAAAAAAGGGTGAAAGGAGAGCACTCCTCCCAAAACTCACCAAGGGTCGTTAAAACTACCCTCGGTTTAACGGCAGAATTTCACACTTCACATTTATTTCATCAAGTTGTAGGTCAGTAAATAATGTTATATTGAATTTATGTAATGGCATGGACCTAAGGTTTGTTTAGGTAAAATACGGCAACGTGTGTGTAAACACTGACATAACTGTTTCAAAAAATAATTTTTGGAAGGGAGCACTTTACCTATTACCAGGGCAGCCAAATTCTCTACATGACATTGCCCAAACTCCCATCCCCTTTTTTTCCCTCCTAATATAACCTGAGAAACATTCCGATGTCCCTGGCTGAATCCGTATTTCTGTACAAAAACTTACATGATTCNCCTCCTAATATAACCTGAGAAACATTCCGATGTCCCTGGCTGAATCCGTATTTCTGTACAAAAACTTACATGATTCTCTACTGAATTTTGAAATTTAACTAGTACACGTGGTACTGCAGTAAATCGAACGGCAACTCAGCGTTGATTGCCCGTTTGACATAACAAACAGAAGCCCTCGTTTGTTTTTTTTCTTATCTTATTCTTCTACATCCACGCGCATGCACAGGATGCTAACAACGCTGCCACTATTGATTCAGAAATAAAGAAAGTTCTTGTTGCCTTGTCTTCGCAAACAATAGATAAGGCTGAAGGCCGCTGTGTATAAACCTGCAATAATGGGCAGTAACTTAAGTTTATTCGTTTGATAATTCAACACATTTTAAAATTTAGATGTAAGTTCGGGCTTTCACCTTATATATTCTACCAGTGTGGAAGCCAGCGTTATAAATAAACCTTTCTGGCAAGTAAGTGAGTGAAGAGATTTGGCCGGTTCTTAACATTGACGTCTTGAGAGTCGATGGTGGTGAAGCGAGGTGAGGTTTGGAACACCGTCGGAATGAAGGGGTGGGGGAAACGGGATATCCCCGAGAAAACCCGCCGACCAACGGCATCGTCCGTCACGATTACCACATGAAAAAATCCAGGAGTGACCCAGCTGGGAATCGAGCCCGTTTCGCCTTGGCGGGAGGCGAGTAGTCTAACCACTAAATTACCGTGGCCTCCCATACCTTTCTGCTATCCTCACGAATATTTTTAGGTGAACGGTGGTTGTGTGCAGGTGAGTTCGTAATTTAGTTCATGAGTTACATATTAAAACCTATATGATATCAAGGTGCTATAGGTGGTATAGTAGTCAGCCTACGCGCCTTTCACTACGGCGGACCGGGTTCGATGCCCGGCAGGGTTACCTGGATTTTCGTATGCGGGGAACATGGCGAAGGTTGACGTTAGCAGGCTGGTTTCCACAGATTACTCCCGAGTTCCCCCGCTCTCACAATCCGCCACTACTCATTCTTCACCTCGCTTCAACCTCACTGGCGCTCAAGACACCTCTGTCAAACGCCGACCAAAACATCTCAAAACTCTTTAATAGGAGAAGTAATAAATTAAGTAAGGGCTTAGGTATAGGACTGTGGAGCGTGTGCATTGCACNTCAAAACTCTTTAATAGGAGAAGTAATAAATTAAGTAAGGGCTTAGGTATAGGACTGTGGAGCGTGTGCATTGCATCACAGAATACTTAAGAATACAGAGGTGAAACCATACACTAAAGATGAGGTAGACCGATCTCGCTAGTTGCGCACAACCAATCTCCGTGTCTCAATATTAAACTGCTTTGATTTGAGGACAAGACACTGTTTAGTAAACAAATGATTTGAAATGTTTTGTGCACTTCCTCTAACCAATTTGGAATCTAGGTAGAACAATTCAAATCGGTGAAATTATTTTATTCATTTAAAAGTGCTTGTCTTTTGAAAATTAATATAAAACAAAAACGTTCATCGCTGTTCACCATGTGACTTTGACAGTTGTGTTACTTTTGGGTAAGTAAGTGTTGGGTACATGCGCACACTGCTTGCATCCGGAACACTGTGGGTAAGTGCATATATCCCAATGTACTGCCACAGAGTACTTGACAATACAGAGGTGGAACAGCAGCTTATACCATGAACTCCGACAACACGCGCTCGCAAAGTGGTGTGACTAGACATCCAAATATTTGAACGCTGTTCGCGAATCAGCGCATTGTCACCTCCTCGCCAACCGGCAGCCTAGCCAATAGGCAACTTTCCGCATTACGCAGTAACCAATTAACCACAAGCCTTGTTCCCAAAGCACCGCGCAGCCAATCAGAGAATAGGTACGCCCACATCAAAGTAACCGCCATGCCATTTCGTTTCTGTGTATTAGTCTACTCTGTGATCGCTCTGCGCTTGCGGCCATGGACAGATATGCAGTAGGTTGGAGGAAGAAAATATGCTAGACTTTTGTAAGCACTGGAAAATGAGTAAGCTAGAGCAGTTTACTAAGTAGCGACGTTGCGAAATGTGTGGATTGGAGTAAAGAGATTTGAGCAGCTCTTAAAAAAAAGATCTTGACAGCCGATGAGGGTGAAATGAGGTTAGAATGGAGCACCGCCGGAACGTGAAGGCTGGGGAAACGGTAGATCTCCGATAAAACTCACTGACCAGTGGCATCGTCCGGCACGATTCCCAAGTGTGAAAATCCGGGAGCGACTCCGCCGGGAATCGAACCTGGTTCACCTCGGTGGAAGGTCGCCACCCTAGCTGCTACACCCCCACGGCCCCTTCGTGAAATGAAATGAGCGGTGTCACGATTGAGACACATAGAACATACACAGAACCGCAATGGCGTGACTGTTCATTTGGCGTGGGAGTAAATCTAGCGCTGGTTAGATTTGCAAGACTATAGCTTGTCTTAAATTTTAGTAAATGTGTAGAGAGTGCAAATTGTTATATAAGTTATCAATGGCAAACTGAGCACTTTTGGAAGCCCCGCTAAAGCTGTACTTGTGTGCTCATTTTGTATTCTTCCACCATGTGTAAAATTCACATTGTCATGGCTTTAACCACGTTAGTCATGCGCCGGTGCAGTGAAACTGTAACAATATTAGAAAAGCAAATCTTTTACAAATATGCTAACCCTTGTGCTTATATGCGATAAAAACAGCAATAACAGAAGTAATTCGTGTATTAACGTATTTCACACAACTCTTTTAATTCAACTCTAAGTTAAGGAACTGTTATTCCCTTCGTCGTTGCCAACTTTACTGGGCGCATGCCAGTTAGTGTGTCCATTAAAATGCATGTACGTAGTGGTATTTTCCAAAGGGTGATTTCAATAGTGCTCAATTAGCCGTGAACAGACTATAAGTACTCTATGACGGAGGTTCGCGTGGTTGGGTGTTCGAGCGACGAGGAGCTAACTGCCTGGTGTCGAAGAGTGCAGAGAGAGTGTCGAGAGGCCACAGCCGCCGGTCAAGCGTGCCTAGACGCGGGGTCGCGTGTCGCGTTAAGTGGCCGCCTCAAAGTAGCCTAGGCCAACACTCGCTCGGGAACCACACCCGCCCCCAGCCGGGTAACTAACCACCCCCACAGCTCCCCGGGGCCGAACCACCCCCAGCCACGCTGTCCATTAGCGGCCTGGANCTAGACGCGGGGTCGCGTGTCGCGTTAAGTGGCCGCCTCAAACTAGCCTAGGCCAACACTCGCTCGGGAACCACACCCGCCCCCAGCCGGGTAACTAACCACCCCCACAGCTCCCCGGGGCCGAACCACCCCCAGCCACGCTGTCCATTAGCGGCCTGGAGATAATTAGCCTTCTCACAAGCCGGCCAATGTCCCGAGGGCCTGAGGTCAGCGAATAACATGCCACATGGTCGCCCAGTCAACACAGACCACTTTAACGGAGCTAGCCAGCTTGGTTCGTCCGCCGTACCCTCTAGTTGTGCAGGTTGCATCTTCGTGTAAGGCAAGTTGCCGCTCACAGACTTGCAGGAAAACATTCGGAGAGTAACTTTAATGGAATCTAGACGCACAGCAGGTGGCGTGCTTTGACCTACAGCCTGTCCCGNGAAAACATTCGGAGAGTAACTTTAATGGAATCTAGACGCACAGCAGGTGGCGTGCTTTGACCTACAGCCTGTCCCTTGGTCTTTCACAAGGAAAAAAAGTTTTAAAGTAAGACCTTTTACCTTCGCGTCTCCTAGCTCGGTTACGACCACCTGCTGCTGGGCCGGTTGAAGGTGTGTAAGGGCGCGCGCAATCACACGCATTTGCATTCCACACTCAGCAAGCTTTTTCTAATCCATAAAAGCTAAGTTGATTAATATGCAAACTATTTAGCATAGAGACTGATTAGAAAGATGCAAGAAGTTTTGTTCGCAATTCTCGCGTTGTGCAGCCACTCGGCGCTGCGTAAATTCAACAGTAAAAGTTTTACTTTTATAAAATACGTTNGGAAAACATTCGGAGAGTAACTTTAATGGAATCTAGACGCACAGCAGGTGGCGTGCTTTGACCTACAGCCTGTCCCGTGGTCTTTCACAAGGAAAAAAAGTTTAAAAGTAAGACGTTTTACCTTCGCGTCTCCTAGCTCGGTTACGACCACCTGCTGCTGGGCCGGTTGAAGGTGTGTAAGGGCGCGCGCAATCACACGCATTTGCATTCCACACTCAGCAAAGCTTTTTCTAATCCATAAAAGCTAAGTTGATTCATATGCAAACTATTTAGCATAGAGACTGATTAGAAAGATGCAAGAAGTTTTGTTCGCAATTCTCGCGTTGTGCAGCCACTCGGCGCTGCGTAAATTCAACAGTAAAAGTTTTACTTTTATAAAATACGGTAGGTACGTCTAATGATTTCACATTTATATGTCTACAAGAACTATACTAGAATTAATGACATGTGCCAACTGTTATATTTATTTTGTAAACACGTTTAACAGATGCCAGAAATAGCTGCTGTTAACTTTACATAAAATTGGGTTATAAACAAACACAACCAACGTGAATCTCATTGCACCAGAATACTAGAATTTATAACGTAACACTCTACGACTTTAGCAAGGATATCAATTAACATGTTGTAGTAAGAACAAGATTTTCCTTCAGAAATGGGGACATAACTTATGCCAATACAGTATTGGCGATATCAGCTCATAATAATTAAATTGTTTAAGAAACTTTCAGAAACAGTATCGTTGAGATGTTGTGTTAACTAAAAGAAACCGTTATTTGTGTAGCAACTGCAGGTCTTTAAAAATATGTTTGTTGATATAAAGAATTGCCTACGTTACAAAATTCATAAAGTTAATACTNTGTAGTTAGAACAAGATTTTCCTTCAGAAATGGGGACATAACTTATGCCAATACAGTATTGGCGATATCAGCTCATGATAATTAAATTGTTTAAGAAACTTTTAGAAACAGTATTGTTGAGATGTTGTGTTAACTAAAAGAAACCGTTATTTGTGTAGCAACTGCAGGTCCTTTAAAAATATGTTTGTTGATATAAAGAATTGCCTACGTTACAAAATTCATAAAGTTAATACTAAAAGTTAATAAAAACCAAGTTAGAAATTCATTATTGCTTGTGTTTATCGCCCACTAATTTTAAAATTGCCGACGGGGATACATGAATTCCCGGTAACCACAGTGAGAAAAAATATGATTGTCGTTAAATTAATTAAGCCAGCGCCGAAACTTTATTTATTTAATATTTTCTAACCTACTCTTAAACTAAGTGTAACGTGTGCCCGCGGTAGGGACGGGAGTTTATTGCGTCTCAGGGCTAAGCCCCATACGCCTACAGGGAAAGGAAGTCATGCAAGGAGACATGCATCGTGGCAGAGAGGGATTAGGCTGCCATGGCCATGAAAACCTCCCTAAGTGTACTTATATCTAAACTACTATACTAAAACGTAAAAGGGAAAACCCGGCATAGTCACCGTAAAAGTCATTTCTACAGGGAAGAATTAAAAATTTGTTGCATGCATTATCAGAAAATGCTACAGGAAACAGATGGGTGGAAACCATGCTCTTTATTAGTAGTTAGAGAAAATATTAGTAGAGAGGTGGCAGGACATCCTTCATTTGTGTGGCGCTGGTTTGACCAGAGTAATGATTGCACATAACTCTGGGGGGGGGGGGTTGGTGTCACGCGATTGGGCGTCTCCCCCCCTCCCGAATCCGGATCCCTTGTGGATCCTGAAAACTTAAAGTAAAATAGAATTAGTTGTCAGTGAGTGCCAGCAGTGCTAACACACGCCTTTTTTTTACTAATCCTTGACCATATTGTAATTTGCATGATAACAAAATTAAAATTTCACATTTCTTAATTCGTTTCTAATACACAGAAAAATTAATCAGTCAAAAAGCTAAAACTGCATGCTTATTATTTCTATAGAGAAAATACTAACTCAGTGTAATGTACCAACACAACTAGTTTACGTAAACCATAAATATAACGTTAAAATTGCAATAGTCACTTCTTGTGAGGTTTAAATGATATATTCGACCACAAAATGGTGACACTATGTTCCGAACATTTTATCAACTGTTATGATTTTGATATTTTGTTGATATTTATCGTAAACGGGGAGATAGAGGCGTAACAAGTTATTGATAAGAGCTATGTAATGAACATTATACAAAAGAGGTTTTTTTTAACATTAAGGTTGTACAATATTATTTCAATATAAATATGAATTAATATGAACGGGATGAGATATACTAATACTCTGAAATATTAAATTATCTTATTTTATGAAGATTTAACCAGCCACGTTCTGAGTAAAACCTAATTGATGAATTCCCACCTTGTTCATGATTCCGGAGGCTGATTAACAGGCTCAAGTCAACGGCCGGACACACCCATCTTCAGTGGTCTTCTCGTTCCAATGGCCCGACGACAAAAGACACCGCCCATGGACTACACTGTTCTATATTGGCTGCGTTGTCCCCGTTTACTGGCCGGTGGAGGGGATTCTGTGGTTTGCCATTTCATAACTAATTTTAGCGATCACGGCCCGTGTCCTGGATAAATAAGTGAAGGTGTGATCAAGCAGGCCGCTTAGCTAAGGGCCTGACCACAATTCGTAACACAACGATGACTAGGTGCGAAAGAGACTTGCAGGGTGGATTGATGGATAGAAAAGAAGAAAGCTGCTGAAACCTGAAGCATTCTTTAAAATTACTTTGCCAAAATAGCCAGGAAGCTATCGATTCTGCGAGAAGCGAAAGACTGCACTGCAAAACCATGAAACGAAAACTGGATCAAATTCAAGCTACTTCGATCTAGTGTCAATGTAAGAGTGTCACAAGGAACGTGTGAAGTCTCTAAAAATGAAAGCACAGTTGCAAATGCTGAGGTAGCCTTGCCACCTAATTTTACACAAGATGTACATTTTTTAGAAAGTAATAGACCTACCAAATTTGCTGATATTCTCTCTTGAGAAACAACTTGAAGCAGGAAACAGGATGAGGTNTAGAAATAAATAGACCTACCAAATTTGCTGATATTCTCTCTTGAGAAACAACTTGAAGCAGGAAACAGGATGAGGCGAGGTTTACAAAAGAAACACGTGGTTTTGAAATCGCAGTTACTTGCCTGGAAGTTGACTGATAAACGATGTAAAATNTAGAAAGTAATAGACCTACCAAATTTGCTGATATTCTCTCTTGAGAAACAACTTGAAGCAGGAAACAGGATGAGGTGAGGTTTACAAAAGAAACACGTGGTTTTGAAATCGCAGTTACTTGCCTGGAAGTTGACTGATAAACGATGTAAAATNGAGGTTTACAAAAGAAACACGTGGTTTTGAAATCGCAGTTACTTGCCTGGAAGTTGACTGATAAACGATGTAAAATATCAGTAGACAAGAATCGAAGAAGATTTTAGAAAACATATTCATCCTAAAGCAAATAGAACAAATGTTATATTAAATGAAACGGCAAGTATGTTGGGAAGACAATGCGTATTTGAAAGAATAGTTCGTCATTATTCTCCCTGGTTTACGAACACTCCGAAAATGGACGGGAAACGTGAAATGTGCAATGCTCTCCAGGTGCCTTCAGATAAGTTTTTGACTTCACCGCATGCGAAATGGCACTTCCCGAGCAGCACACAGTACTTTTATTTGCGTTATTTTCCTTCAACAGTGGAATATAGCTTGTCTAGAGCTCAATTTCGTTGCGAGAGATAATTATGTGCAGGTTTTCAGTCTCGCGCGTACCGCCTCAGTGCTCTGCTGCGGCTGAGCACAGCTGGCGCTCTCAGACTCAGTCCCTTGCACTGGACGGTGCTGCAGAGGAACACGGGAATCTCGCCCTTATCTGTGCCTCCTCCGTGCTCACACAGCTTCTGCCCATAGGGAGGAAACTCGCGCTTCGCTTCGTGCTCGCTTCTCGTGGCCGAATAGCTTTGAAAATTACCTCATCATAACTCCAATACCTTCCACTCAAATAATTTTAAAACCATGACGTAATGCCATCTTTTCTTTACAAAAAATATTTTCAACGTAAAAAAATAGTAAAACAATGGTCTGTTGATTATTTTTCTGGGTGTGTACAAAAAAGAAAGTAGCGAGCGAGAGATTTATTTGTTTTTAGAAATATATTAGTTATATGCGTATGAAATGAAGAAGAAACAGCAAAGTTATTTATATACTATTCTTAAACCATTACCACACGTGATATTCTTGTTACGGTATGTATAACTTCGAAAATATTTCAGCCGTAAAAGAGAACAGAAGCTAACGAAANACACGTGATATTCTTGTTACGGTATGTATAACTTCGAAAATATTTCAGCCGTAAAAGAGAACAGAAGCTAACGAAATTTCAGTTAAAGTTATATTACTAGTTATTAGTTTACATATGTTTAGTCTACAGCATACATATATTATTATTAATCGAAAAAATCGCAAGTAAGACAGACTTAGTACACTTCGTTACGGCAATTCACAAATTACTTTCGATTTCAAATTATACTTGACTCACGTAATTAAATTCATAACTACAGTTAAGACATTTTGGGTAAGTGATAGTTTGCCATAATTGTTTTCCTTTAACAAACATTCGTACTATTTATGCACTTTTTCTCGTTAATTATTGTACCTAAAATATTCTTAACACATATGTCTTCTAGATTATAAACATTTGAAGCCATTGCCGTTTATAACAAAAATGTTATGTGTTTGCGTATCAAAATAAGGACACTTAAACAAGTTATCGAATGGCGAGTGGTGAAATAAATACATGTACTATGTTTTTGCATCTTTCCATGACTTAGAACCATTCAGACCCGGCGTCCACAATTGCTTACGTAACGCACAGCACTGCGAGACCCAGTGCTCAGGGATCTCCTGTGTGCGTCAATTATTCGTAAAATGTGTAGTGTGCTACTGGCCTATGTTGTAATTCTTTAAACCGTAAATTTATGTGGCTATTAGCAGTTCCCANTAAAATGTGTAGTGTGCTACTGGCCTATGTTGTAATTCTTTAAACCGTAAATTTATGTGGCTATTAGCAGTTCCCATTTATGTTACGTAAACTGAAAAACGCTTCTTAATTTTCTTATACAACCCTAATCAATAAAGCTAGTATTGATATCGCTACCATTCTGATTCAACTTCAGAAATCTCAAACCAAAACTTTAAATTGTATGTTCTGGAATAAATCTAATGTCTATAATAAGTTGATATATTGTTCAGTAATTTATTACCAGAACGGTGCTTGTAATTTTATATTTAATTAAACGTTAAAAGACTACTGCAATTTGCAAAAAAATTAAATGAAATGTACCTCGTATAAAATGTTAAACCATTAGGTTTACTCGTGGAATAACAGTAGTATACAGTTGATAACCCTAAAATATACGTTTGTTTAATACTCACAGTATATCATATACAAATCCATAAAATTACGTAACTGCCAGCAAATTAATTATTCTTTTATCACTGCTGTGAGGTGGTTTGAGAAAATACGGAAGAGAAATTGTCAACGTTACAAAAAAAATAGTTTTCTATAGCTTACATTTCTTTCGTTAAAAATAATGCTCGAATTTTGTTATGCATGTAAATTTCACTTATTTCGATGGCATATCAGATAATGAACTTTTGTTATCTTGCACTCTCTTAACTTTGGAATAAAAACAGTTTAGACGCATCTGTTTTAATTATAATAATTAGTAATGCACTTCGCTTGCAAACAGAGCATCACAAAGCATTTTATTTAAACNCGCATCTGTTTTAATTATAATAATTAGTAATGCACTTCGCTTGCAAACAGAGCATCACAAAGCATTTTATTTAAATCGCTAAGGCAACAAAAATACAGCTTTGTATGATACAATTATTAACACGTTTATTAACTTAGACTGAAAGAACATCGGAAAGTCACAACCACGTATGATGTAAAACGGCGTATGGAGTTCGCTATTAAAATACAAGAAAATATTATATGTTCATCTTTACCGCATATGCACACCTAATTTTGTGTACAGTATAGAGGTTCGGATTTTGTATGCTTTGAAATTACGTTAGATATAAAACTTTTGTCCTGTATTTGTATTGAAACAAAATATAAACTTTCGTTGCCTACGTAACAAAGTGAGATAATTTTCTCGGGAACCGAAGGATACAAGGCAAAATTAACGAACCACTTTTTGAAAGAGTGATGAGTTGTTAAGTGCAAGTAATTAAAATTTTAAAACCGCCGTTCTTGATATTTAGGCGAGTGTGACGTGTTTAGATTATGTTTAATGTGTGGCGAGAGTTCTGATAATTTTCAGTTCCATTACAGTTTGGATGTGTAAGAGTTTTGAATTTGGTGGCAGAGAGAGTATGAAACGTGCTCTTTTCAGTGCTGACATATACGTACTGTTCCAAATACATTTCCCAGCTTCTCATGGACCAGTCAATTTTAAAAATGAAAACGACCATTATCTCTATGACTATCCTGCAAGTTTTTTTGTTAATAAAGGGATAAATTGTAACGTGGTACAGATTTAGATGTGTCGCGTGGTAATGTTTTTTGTAGAAGAATAATTTAAATAGTAGTAAATTTGCAAAATGAAACCAGTTAGGAGATCAGATATTCAAAAGAAAATATTGCTTTGTAAAGGTAAAACTATCGAACATAAAGTTTATGAGATCAAGTTGGGGTTTATAACTGTGTAGTTTTACTGAGAAGGTAGTTGTATATGCACAAATGCACAAAATATACGTTCATAGCCACATTGTAGCCCACTAGACTCATATTTTCGGTAAAGGAATTTTGGAAAGGTGCTTGCTNGCTCACTCTCCTTGTGCTGTGGTGACTCACCACGTGAACCCCACGAGGCAGGTAGCCAGTCTCGTCTTCCCTACAGTATCCTGTTGGCTCTGTTCTAAATATTGCCCCTGCACCATGTATTTGCCAAATATAATTCAATTTTTTGGCGTTCCTGTTATAGATAGATATACACAACCATAAACTTTTTTGAGCAGAAGAATACGTACTTCCGTGCTATCAAAACGTTTTTCAACATTAATATAAAGCCTGATTCTTGGAAAGATCAGAAACCTTAATAATTAAATAAAATATTGCTGAAGAACAAATTGTTATATTTACTTCGATACAGAGTTTGAGAGTATAATTTCTCACACTTAGGTTTCCGTTTCAATTTTAGGTCCTATATATTTAAAATTGTCTCTAAATGACCGAATTTCATTAACGTGTATTTCCCTGTACCAAGTTATCAAACAGGCAACAGCCCTAACGCTCGAGTTTTGTTTTGGTGTCATAATTTAGGTTTCTATGTAAATATTAACAATCCTACTAATATTATAAATGCGAAAATCTGTGTGTGTGTGTATGTTTGTTACCTCTCAGCTCCATAACGGCTGAACGAATTTCGATGAAATTTTGTATGTAGGTACTTTAGGTCCTGAAATAAGACATAGGATACTTTATATCCCGGAAAATTGTAAGGTTCCTGTGACATAACAACTAAACACAATTCTGCAACGGCTGGGACAGTGTAATACCGACATACACCAAGCTGTCTTGTAAGAAACTAGATGGCGCTGACTACCCTTAAAATACGCAAGCGTTTCACTCGCGAGTCAAAGTTGAACATTAAAAAATATAGTTTCCTGAAATATTTTTGTGCTGGTGGTCGGAGGCAAGACGATTAATGTTGTATACAAAAAAATTTTCTAAACCACTATCATATAATATTGTTATATTAAAGATGTATGAATGTGGATAAACGGAGGGAGGAAAGTATATCAGGATCGTGGAAAATGGAGATCCATAATCTCTGCCTACCCCTCTGGGAGACAGGCGTGACGTGTATATATGTTTGTACGTTATATGTGATAGTAGTTTACTTATTTACTATCTTATAATATGGAAATTGTATTTTACCAATTAATTTATTAGAGTATCGCTGTAAAAACTAAATTTTACCCGGGCGAAGCTGGGCCGGTTCGCTTGTGTTATATAAAATTTATTTTTCATTAGTTGTGAAATTTTTTTGGGCTTAATTTTCACTGGGTGTTATTTGCTAGTAATAAAAAGTCACGAAAATATGCATATTTTATAAATACGTTTTGGCTTTTTGGAGTCACCAGATAACACAAAGTGAACATTAGACATTAAAATATCAAACAAATCTATAATCATGCATTTTCAATTTTTTTCTGAAAGTGAATTCATAACACAAAAATGAAGAATTTCTCTTTAATGCGTGAAGCCGAGCCTTAAGGCCCCTGCCTACCTGGAGCTTTTTCTCTGATTTTAAGGCTGAAAAGCGCGGGAGCGATAAAGATAACACCTCCACACGCACCAAGTGTGCCATCGCCACTAAGCGCTAGGCAGTACAGTGTCCTCGCGCTGCGTGCACCTATGGCCCTTTCAGCGGTGTCACTATTATCTTATTGATGGAAAGTCTGTAGGAAGGGTCAGTGTAGGGCCCTTGAGTAGTTTTGTGTGTGACTGATACTCATATTTTGAGATACAGCGCTTTGAAAATAAAACCGTGTTTAGCCGTTTTGGAGTACTCTGAGACGGTGACGTTTGAACGTTCTCGATGCCTCGTCTGAAGTGTGTGTTATTTTCGTGGAACCACACGTTTAACGTACGTTTTATAGTTTCATAGAAAAACTAGTATTTCAAACACACTGCAGCGCAGTTCAAGCGCGAGGAAGGCGGGAACCTCAAGCCTACGTGCCGCGAAGGAAGTTTCCTCGGGAAATCACTTGCAAGCCTGCATGGCCGCTTATATGGATAGTTTCGCCGACTTTCCCCGCCGTTTTCATGGCAGTTTTCGTAAATGTGCGCGAGTAGTTTCCAATGGGATGTTTTCTACAAGATCAAACTTACGCATATCAGAGAGAAGGTGGTTAGTTGTGATATTGACGATTGTTGTAATTATGTTTTGTTTCGAAAATCTGCGGTATGAGCATTAATCAAGAAAGAATAGTTAGTAAAAAACTGCGAAATTGTTTACTGCTGCATAAACACAATTGCGTGAAAATTATGGCAAACTTTCTTTCTTATTTAACAAACGAAGTTCCGGTTATCTCAACAAAACCATTTGGTTCCTCGCAATAACGAGTATTGCAGAAATTGTGAGTGAAGACGGGTTCTGATCATCATTTTCAGAAGTAAAATCGTAACAAATGCACTTGCCTTTTATGCAGCAGCAAGTATCGTGTGGCAGGCTATTCCATACAAATCATTTATCCTCTGGATAGCAAGTATCGTGTGGCAGGTTATTCCATACAAACCATTTATCCTCTGGATAGCAAGTATCGTGTGGCAGGCTATTCCATACAAACAATTTATCCTCTGGATAGCAAGTATCGTGTGGCAGGTTATTCCATACAAACCATTTATCCTCTGGATAGCAAGTATCGTGTGACAGGCTATTCCATAAAACCATTTATCCTCTGGATAGCAAGTATCGTGTGGCAGGCTATTCCATACAAACCATTTATCCTCTGGATAGCA
>NQII01004350.1:0-38597 GCA_002778355.1 Clitarchus hookeri
ATGGAATGGACTGGGTCCTCTGGTCCAACTGAACCGATCATTGACTGGAAAGAGTTATGTTCAGCTACTTGGAGATCACTTGCAGCCATTCATGAACTTCATGTACCCAATCAACGATGGAATTGTNACATGGAATGGACTGGGTCCTCTGGTCCAACTGAACCGATCATTGACTGGAAAGAGTTATGTTCAGCTACTTGGAGATCACTTGCAGCCATTCATGAACTTCATGTACCCAATCAACGATGGAATTGTTATGGATGACAGTGCGCCATGTCACTGGGCCACAACTGTTCGCGATTGGTTTGAAGAACATTCTGGACAATTCCACTGAATGATTTGGCCACCACGATCGTCCGACATGAATCCCATCGAACATTTATGGGACATAATCGAGAAGTCAGTTCGTGCACAAACTCCTGCACCGGCAACACTTTCGCAATTATGGACATCTATAGAGGCAGCATGGCTCAATATTTCTGCCGGGGACTTCCAACGACTTGTTGAGTCCATGCTATGTCGAGTTGCTGCACTTCGCCGGGCAAAAGGAGGTCCGACACGATATTAGGAGGTATCCCATGTCTTTTGTCGCCTCAGTGTATGTGTGTGCATACGTCACACAATATATTTACATTACATACTTACATTTCCAATATTTAAAAAAATTAAACTTAGTTGTATATTTACTGTTTCTAAAATTATTCGTAGTCAGCTCTTGTGGTCTCATTTTCGTAGTTACCTGGAAAAAAAAAAAGCATATATACGTATATCAAACGATATACATGTGTTTCCAAGTCTTTAAATCAATAAATTAGATTAAATACATAACTTTTTATAAAACTATGTGTAATAATTTGTCGCTTCACATTCGTATTTAGCTCAAAAATAAGCGTTTGCACGAATATCATTCTATATACTTGTGTTTCCAAGTTTTTAAATCAATGAACAAAATTAATTTATATTGCATACATAACTTTTATTTGTAAATACGTACATAAACATAGAGTGTGACGTTATGTTGGAATTAGTATTGAAGAATCAAGTATGGAAAAATAGTACATCAAATTCCTACTTGGAAAAATCTTTACTGCATATCTACGTCTATAAAATCGAATATGGAAATTGGATGACTGAAGCCCCAGGCGTTAGAAAGAGTAATCATAATGTCTTATGCCATATTCGAATTCTCAAACATGGCCAGTTGTATGCTGCATGTAATACAGACTGCGTATAAAAGAATACCCCAACTTTAAAGGTCTATAATATCAAAACCAAACAACCTACAACCTTGATTGATCAATCAAATGAACCGTGGAACCGTGAAGTTTGTGTACCATACATTCTTAAATGTTCAATGTGACCACCACAAGCGGCTCGAACGACATCTACGCAATAATAAAATTCGTTCCACTCTCTTGATGTCCGGTGTTACGATTTGGATGGCGTTCGTAACTCTCGGTTTGCGGTGGTGAGGGGGTAGCAACTCGCATTCGACACGTCAATGGGAAGGGGACGGTCTGATGTTTCATTTATGGTGCGTCATCCCTTTGGCACCTAGCTGTTCGCGGATACCAGAACGAGACGTTGCTGCAACGCTGGATTGGTCGAGGAGCAGCTGGTGACCGGGCTCTTCATCACTGACTCCCAAGAAGCCCGGATCTTACCCCGTGCAATTTTTTTTCTATGGAGGTACATAAATGATGAAGTGTTTCGTCCACCATTGCCGGCTAATATTGACGACCTGAAAACGAGAATAACGACGCCATCCGAAACGTAACACCGGACATGCTGACAAGAGTGTGGAACGTGTTTTATTATCGCGTAGATGTCGTTCGGACTGCTCATGGTGGTCACATTAAACTTTTATGAGTATATGGTAAACAGTTCCATGGTTCATTATATTTGTCAATCAAGGCTGTAGGTTGTTTGGTTTTGTTATTATAGACCTCCAAAGTTGGGGTATTCTTTTATACTCATTCTGTATATCAAGTCTGAATATGTTATGTGAAACAAAAATATTAAATTAATCGATAAGCATATGAATTGATGCATTTTTTTTAATATGAACATTAATGTGCTTAGTTATAAGAATATTTATAAAAAAATTACTTTCTTTAAATCATTAAAATAAAATGAATCATTCTTGTGTACTGTATAGCTGAATAATAATTTTTTATTTATTAGATTTTGACTTTTATGTCGGTGTACATAAAGTCAAGTTTCTTCTTTTATTAATTTCTGGAAAACCATGCACCCTAGGTCAAAAATGCTTCTCAAATGTTTTTTATTTCATTTTCGACCCTTATATCCGAGTAAATCTTGAAATTTTACTCTTTGTTCTAAATAAAAAACTACCCAGACTATCCTCAATTATGCATGAATCGATATATACTCGTGTTTATTAAATGTTGGTTCTTATATCGGTGCTCGTGCGCGTGTGTGCGTGCGTGTGTGCGCGCGCTCGTGTGTGTGTGTGTGTGTGTAAGGTTGACCGAGATGCTGGCTGCCCGAATCCAAACAGTTTTCCTTTAACAAAAATGTTCAGGATTACTATATTTCTTTTAAACATTTACAATGCAATGTTTAGTGTACTCAGACACATTTATTAGTATGTTTGTAAAAATACATATTGATTATTGGGTGTGCAAATTGAGTAAAGTTTTTTACAGTCACATTGAAATAGTTTTTGGCACTATACGAGTCCGTATAGCTGCTTGCCAACATGCTTTGAGATCAATCAGTCATAGGTATTCCTATGAAATCCGGTATGGCGTCGGGGGATAGACACATAGAATAGCTGTTTCTAATATCACTGTTGAATTCGCCTTTAAAATACACGCCTGCAGACATGCTTCACATTATATTACGTATCTAATTTGAAAACTTAAAAGTATATAAAATTTTATTTATAAATTTATTGTTACCCAACATAGTATTTGAACAAATTGACTATATGGGTTTGATCCTGGTCATGGGTGAAACCTATAATATTAATTTTGTGACTAGAACTTCGAGGGTTGAAACATGGTGGCCTTTTATGCTCATAAAAAAGACTCAAGGCATAATGCATTTTTCATCTGGGATAGACTTGCACTGGTCTTATACGTTACAATTTCCATGTGTCTAACTCCGGCAGTCTTTTAATGATGTCCAACTGTGCCTCTAAATTCGTAGCTGTCTGATAGAGGCGTAGTGCAACTAAAACACGTTCTGAGGTAAGGCCCCCACTGTCCTGTATTCGTAGCTCGGGTTTGTTAACATTATTACTTTTAAAAAAATAAGATCAATCCCGACTACTAAAGTCAATGTGGTATCGAATTCATGCTAATAATCAAATTTGATTGCATCACATATGCATTTGACTCGAAAAGAAAACACGAGTCCGGAAATATATAACACTTGGTATATTTTGATACACAATTTTATGCTTACAAAATTTAATATGGTTCTGGTCATTGCCTCACAATCATGTTTTCTGACATAATATTATAATTCTCTTTGAAAATACCAATCCGTAGACATGCTGCTCGATATACTAGTTTTAAAGTTAAATAAAAATGTATTTTAAGTGCATTACTTTTATTTATAAAATTATGCTTTTCATAATCTGTGGTTGTGGTATGTACTACAAATCCGTCTTGGAAATACGAATCCAGATACATATTGCTCAGCATAATCTTTTCTGTACATTTTAGAAATGAAATAAAATATATTACATTAAACACATATTTTATTTATAATAAATTTCTATAATTAAGGATGTTGCATCGTATTCAAATTATTTTTGAAAATACGAATCCATAGACAGGTCGCTCGATACACTTTTTTCTGTAAGTTTAAAAGTTAACCTCTTGTTTATAAAATTATTCATTTTAGTGCCTTGTCAACATGACTGTTGTATAAGTTAACTGGTTATTTTTTAATATAATGACACACATTTAGACCTGTACTGGCACCCTTGTCCTGATGGCTCAGTCGCAAATGGTGGTCAACTATGCTTATAAGATTGACGCATGCCGCATTGTTAGTATTTAGAAGCACCACTGTCATACCCTCTGCCCTCTTAAACCAGGATACCCAGTGTAGGGCCCCCAGTACACGTGCCGCCCTTTAACACGTGATGTGAGGACAGGCCGACCCCAGAGGATGGATAGGCAGTTAACACATGTCAAGGTTGTGCTGCTGGTCCCCTCTCCCACCCCGAGCAAAATCGCGCGAGTACTTTGACACACGCCAAAGAAATGCGGAGGTAAGCTGAGTTTCGCCGATACACTGCGAGACTATGTTTTGACAGAAGAATGTTGTGAGCCCCGAACCACTAACTACTAACTCAAAGCTCGGGAAAAGTCGTGCTTGGATTTAGGTTTAAAACAGTCTCCGATCCGGTATCTTCGCTAAATGATAGTGATGGTTAGTGACAGCAGCTACAGAGCATCCTGGTTGGATAAGTTTTGGTACATCTCCAACTGTGTACGGCTGAATTCAGACCATCAGATCAGCCTCCTGACTTTCACAAGCACACTGCAGGTCGAATCTCGCTCACCAGATTGATCTGTGGCAACACCGCGCAATTTCTCTGTGGTCACTAAAAATTAATTTTGTGGTGTCTACAAAACATTTTGTGTTTATCATAAAATAATTTGTGGCCTCCACAAAGCATTTTTTTTTAGTGTGATGAACGTGCTTGCTTATATTTTAATTTTTAAAAGGCGAGCTTTTTTATATGAATAAAATACTTTTACCAATTTGAATCTTATCTAATTGCATTATCTCAAAGCACTTGTTTACAAGAATGGAGTTCAAACCTGAAATCGTATCCACGTCTTTTATAATAATCGTATTGGCAGAAAAGCCGTTCAGTATTGGAACACAGAGATTCATTTAACGCAGTTAGCATGATCACTCTACCCCATATTCACTCTACGAGATGAAACACTGGCAAATGTTCAGTTAAGCTGAATTAGTTATACATATAGGCCCATTCCTACAGTTGGTTAGATTTCTCAGCCACAGCGGAGGGGGAGTTCACTTGTTCGCGAATGTTTACGGACAGCAGCTTCGCTGCGATAGGTATGGAGACCGGTTCTAACGTGTCTGGAGATAATGGTACATGTTAAGCACAGAAGAGGGATCGAGGTAAGAGCGACAGTCTCACACGTATTAAAGGTTGCTTTTTGAATGGCGTGCAGTCGTGCTGTGTGTGATCTTGGGACTTAGGGTAGGTGGTTCTGAAATTATATTTGCGGAAATTTCNAATGGCGTGCAGTCGTGCTGTGTGTGATCTTGGGACTTAGGGTAGGTGGTTCTGAAATTATATTTGCGGAAATTTCAAGCTCATTTAAGGTCCTGTATTCAGTACGTTTGTTTGTTACACGATTTTAAAAACTATTCTTAACTTTGACAGAAGTCTTTACGTATACATTCGTGTTTGCTATGTCTTCAAAGGTCGATCATGAGCAGCGCTGAGAGTACTGGAAGTTTTCTTTGTCGCGGTAACCCGAACATGATCGTTCCTACTGCACTCAGGACTTTCGCACCGCTTGTATATGTATTACTTAAAATAATAAGAAGTTGGCTGAAACCACCTGTATCAAAAATTCTTGAAACACTTCATCAATAAGGGAAACTGAAAATGTGTACAAGACTTATGATTGCATATTTTTGAGTGCATTATGTATGGACACGAGTGGTGAGTTCTATATCTTTTATAGTGAAACTTCGGGCTGGACTCAAATCGTAGANGTGCATTATGTATGGACACGAGTGGTGAGTTCTATATCTTTTATAGTGAAACTTCGGGCTGGACTCAAATCGTAGTGAACACGAAGCGAAGATGGACCGAAAGTTTCATTTAAGGTAAAGTTTTCGATACGAATTGAGATGTAAACAAGAGGGAAGATGAAGTGAACGTGGAATGAAATCGGTGTAGTAAAATCTTTTGGCATTTGCGTGAACTAAAGAACAAACGATACTCGAGAAATATACAGACGGTAGTTTTTGTTTTTATTCCGCAGTTCTTTTAAAGCCAAATCAAAAATATTCCCCTTCGTATACGTTTTTCTACCATCGAATAGTTTTAATATTTCTTTCTCCAACATTACGTTTAAAAAAAACTCTACGTCTGCCACGGTCCAGACATTTGGCATTTCCTTTTTCTTGGACATTATTGCCCTTGTAGATTTAATTTGCTTTAAAAAAATACTTTAAACTCAGTACGTGCAAACATGCGAACAAAATACACTGTAGAGCAGGAAAATTAAATTTATTAATTTTTATATGAGGTGAATACACAAATGACGAAAATAAAGATTTATCCTATCCTCATTTTGCCAGGGTATAAAAATGAGCTGATTTACGGAAACTTCCGCAAATTCACAGAAAGTCCGGCGAATTTATAAAGATTTTCCGTTTATTAAAAAATGATAATTTTCTGTGGACAAGCATTTATGGTTATTCACATCTACTTTTATGTAAGCGTAAATGGCTGAAAATTCGATTTTCGTGTATTGTCAATGCCTTGAAATTTGCTTTCCCGAATGATCTAAAACTGCTTATTTCCCCCCTTGAGAAAACAGATTGATTTCGTTTTCCAATTAGCAATTTTTGTTGACAATGTGGTTACGAGACATCATTTTATCTACAAAATTTACACTGAAGAGCCAAAAAAACTGGTATAGGCGTGTGTATGCAAATAACTGAGGTATGGAACCAATCAGAGTAACGCGATGCGGTCGGCAGCTAGATCGGTTACTGCTGCTACAATGGCATGTTATCGAGTTTTAAGTGAGTTTGAACGTGGTGTTATAGTCTGCGCACGAGAGATGGGACATAGCATCTCCGAGGTAGCGATAACATTTGGATGTTCGCGTACGACCATTTCACGAGTGTACCGTGAATATCGGGAATCCAGTAAAACGTCACATCTTCGACATCGCTGTGGCTGGAAAAATATCGTGAAAGAACGGGACAAACGTCGACTGACTAGAATCATTAAACGTGACATACGTGCAACCCTTTCTCAAATTGGCGCAGATTGGATTTGTGGACTGGTCTGCAGGATTCATGGTGTGAAATGCCTCCCGAATACCTTCAGACATTAGTCGAGTCCATGCCACGTCGTCTTGCGGCACTTCTGCGAGCTCGGGGGTCCCTACACGATATTAGGCAGGTGTGCCAGTTTTTTGGCTCTTCAGTGTATTTACTTATTAGTTGCGTTGTGTTCGATTAGAAATCAAGAAATTGCCATGTGATCGTCATATTATTTTCACAAGGCATACATTTGTAAAACCGATGTCATAGAATTAATTTGTATCGCAGTTGTGAGTGACAGTGACAAATATTAATTTTTTTCACTACATTATAAGTATTGATTATTATAAATTTTACATTTCAAGTATTCTTATTCGCTAATATTAAACGAGTTCAGCTGTTAAGAGTACACGGTCCCGGGAGCCTAGGTAGCGATACGGGCGATACTAAAGGCCTGTCTACAGTTGCANTCAGCTGTTAAGAGTACACGGTCCCGGGAGCCTAGGTAGCGATACGGGCGATACTAAAGGCCTGTCTACAGTTGCGCTATCCCAACCTGTCTCTTAAGACAAGGATACGCTGATTGGCGCACATGACACATTGGCGCCATGGCGCTGTCCCANCTATCCCAACCTGTCTCTTAAGACAAGGATACGCTGATTGGCGCACATGACACATTGGCGCCATGGCGCTGTCCCAAGCTTTAGTGTCCAAGTCAAAGCATTCAGAAAATTGAACGTTTGTCCCAAGTTGTATCCTAAGATGGTAGGAAAAGACGACTTCTGATACTTTCGCGCGCATTCGTGGAATGTTTACGTTGTTAATGTAAACAATGTACAGTAGTTCTCATTAATATTCAGCCACCGATGATTATCGCAGTTTATATGGCCTTATGTTACATTAGCTATGAAGATAAATATAAAACATATTGCACAATCATTCTTGTGTGCTTTAAATTAAATGCAATAGTAGCCAATAACTGAAATGAGCACTGCAAGTTAATGAAACACAATATTTTGTCCTCGCGTGCTGCATAAGTACGCCACTTTAATATTCGGCCAGTAGTAGAGGCGTGGTACAGACACGATGCACATTGCGTTCGTACGTCGTGCCATCCCTGCACGCTGTCTGCGTTGATAGGTTGTTTTGGGTAGCTCTGTTGGCTGCGTCAGTCAGGCAAATGGGACGTAGAAACAATAATACAACGTTTTAACAGTGGCAGNTTGGGTAGCTCTGTTGGCTGCGTCAGTCAGGCAAATGGGACGTAGAAACAATAATACAACGTTTTAACAGTGGCAGCTGATAATTTTGCTTGATGCAAAGAAGAAATCTCAACGAGAAATTGCGGAGCACTTGAATCTGCTCGAGGTCCACTGTCGGAGACAACATAACAAGGTTTGAGAAGGAAGACAGAATAGATTCGATNAAGGTTTGAGAAGGAAGACAGAATAGATTCGATACCTCAAAAAGGACAGCCAAAGAAACCAAGCGAGAGAGAAGAACGTCTAGTAATCAGGAAAATAAAGAAAGATCCGAAAATTAGTGCTTGCAAACTTACCACGGAGGTACTCATGAATGTCGAAAGAACGTCCATGCAGAAACCATTCGACGAGTTATCAGAAGAGCAGGATATAATGGCGGAGAAGAAAACTACTCAAGTTTGCAAAAGTCAACGCTGACAAAGATGAAAGCTGGTGGAATGATGTTATTTTTACTGATGAGACGAAAATGAATGTTTTTGGTTCTGATGGCAGGGTAACAGTATGGCGCAAGCCAAGTGAGGAGCTAAAACCAGGGAACTTACGATCTACTGTGAAACACGGTGGAGGTAGTATTAAGATGGGGCTGTGTATCTTCAGCAGGTGTTCGAGGCAGTATGTGTCGATGGAACAATGAAAAGGAAGACTATCTCAACGTCCTGAAAGCAAACCTACACAAGAGTTCTGAAAAACTGGGCATTAGGGACGCGTTTAAGTTCTACCGAGATAATGACCCAAAACACAAGTCATACATTGTCAAGAGCTGGCTTTTGTATAACTGTCTCAAAGTCACTAACACGCCTCCTCTCTCACCTGACATGAATCCCATAGAAAATCTGTGGAATGAACTCAAAAGACAACTGAGGACTAGTACAATTAGGTCCACAAAAGAATTAGAGAAAAGGTTCAAGGAAGAATGTAGTAAGATTGGCTCTGAATGTACCAGGAAAATAATTGCGAATATGCCACAACGNTTGGGTAGCTCTGTTGGCTGCGTCAGTCAGGCAAATGGGACGTAGAAACAATAATACAACGTTTTAACAGTGGCATCTGATAATTTTGCTTGATGCAAAGAAGAAATCTCAACGAGAAATTGCAGAGCACTTGAATCTGCCGAGGTGCACTGTTGGAGACATCATAAGAAGGTTTCAGAAGGAAGACAGAATAGATTCGGTACCTCAAAAAGGACAGCCAAAGAAACCAAGCGAGAGAGAAGAACGTCTAGTAATCAGGAAAATAAAGAAAGATCCGAAAATTAGTGCTTGCAAACTTACCACGGAGGTACTCATGAATGTCGAAAGAACGTCCATGCAGAAACCATTCGACGAGTTATCAGAAGAGCAGGATATAATAGCGGAGAAGAAAACTACTCAAGTTTGCAAAATTCAACGCTGACAAAGATGAAAGCTGGTGGAATGATGTTATTTTTACTGATGAGACGAAAATGAATGTTTTTGGTTCTGATGGCAGGGTAACATTATGGTGCAAGCCAAGTGAGGAGCTAAAACCAGGGAACTTACGATCTACTGTGAAACACGGTGGAGGTAGTATTATGATGGGGCTGTGTATCTTCAGCAGGTGTTCGAGGCAGTATGTATCGATGGAACAATGAAAAGGAAGACTATCTCAACGTCCTGAAAGCAAACCTACACAAGAGTTCTGAAAAACTGGGCATTAGGGACGCGTTTAAGTTCTACCGAGATAATGACCCAAAACACAAGTCATACATTGCCAAGAGCTGGCTTTTGTATAACTGTCTCAAAGTCACTAACACGCCTCCTCTCTCACCTGACATGAATCCCATAGAAAATATGTGGAATGAACTCAAAAGACAACTGAGGACTACTACAATTAGGTCCACAAAAGAATTATAGAAAAGGTTCAAGGAAGA
Source organism: Clitarchus hookeri (assembly GCA_002778355.1). Taxonomy (NCBI): domain Eukaryota; kingdom Metazoa; phylum Arthropoda; class Insecta; order Phasmatodea; family Phasmatidae; genus Clitarchus; species Clitarchus hookeri. Next base: position 10,180 of record NQII01004350.1, read on the forward strand.
ATGTAGTAAGATTGGCTCTGAATGTACCAGGAAAATAATTGCGAATATGCCACAACGNAGAAAAGGTTCAAGGAAGAATGTAGTAAGATTGGCTCTGAATGTACCAGGAAAATAATTGCGAATATGCCACAACGCCTGCGATGCTGTTTAATTTGCAAAGAGGATAATGTTTATGTTTGAGTGATGATGGTCGAATATTAAAGTGGCGTACTTATGCAGCATTAGGAGACAAATTAATATTAAGTTGCATAGCTAATTTCCGTTATTGGCTACCGGTATATTTCATTTAAAGCACACAGGAATGATTGTGCACTATGTTTATGTTTATCTTCATTTATAATGTAACATAAGGCCTTGAACCTGCGATAATCATCGATGGACGAATATTAATGTGAGTCATTGTACGTGCAGGATGGGTTTTCTCAGGGCGAACAGGATGAAATGCTAATTAGTGCTGTCTACGTTCGGTCTGAACTATTTAGTATGAAGGATGAAACTTTAAAAATCGTCAAGTTCAAATAAATTCTTGGATGTCAGTTGGCGAACTTATTAGTTAGGGCCTATATCATAAAGATAAATAAATATTCATATCACCCGTCTCGTAAACATTAAATAATCAATAATTCAGCACTATTAAAAATCACAAAATAACAAATAATGTGCCGAATTTACTGCGATCTAGTGCCAGATTCTGAAATCTCACTTTTCGACTACGCATTTGTTGACGATATTCGTACTGTGTCAATGTGAAGTCAAATACGATAGTGAAGTCACTTTGACGCCGAGATTAGGACACATCCACGTCCTCAGGTGCGGTTCTCAACACGCGCGCTTAGCGCGCCATTGATTTTGCGCGCAAAGCGTGCAGTGTCTGCGTCGTTATTCTGACTACGCAAATTAGATCTGTAACGGCTGGACTTTATTGCACGCGAGGAAAACCCACATTGTTTTACTTTCCTCCTATCTCTTGAGGAAACTGTGCAGGCAAACTCTGAAAATGGAATTTTTTTAAATTTTATTTTTACATTTGTTATTTTTTCTGTTTGAATATACTTACTATGATAAAAGTAAAACCATTCGGCTTTATATAATTGGTTTTTAACTTTTAAGGCAAAAATCTTATTCCCAAAATTTATATTTATCGAGTACGCGTAAAATTGCAACCAACGAATGGAGCAAAACATTTTCAGAACGACAAACCNCCAAAATTTATATTTATCGAGTACGCGTAAAATTGCAACCAACGAATGGAGCAAAACATTTTCAGAACGACAAACCCTTTTTAAGGTACAGGAGCAATGCACTGAAAACAGTTGTGTTCCAGACCAAATATTTATTTCAAAATAAAAAACTTAAAAATGAAAAAAAAAACCTACGTGGGACATGACATGGGTGTTATTGAAACATTTCTTTTCGAACTACTTTTGGTGACAATCTGCGACAGCAGTCGCCGCAGCCATGCGTGCAGGCCGGTAGAAACGGTGCGCCGCGCGCCCCCNCCAAAATTTATATTTATCGAGTACGCGTAAAATTGCAACCAACGAATGGAGCAAAACATTTTCAGAACGACAAACACTTTTTAAGGTACAGGAGCAATGCACTGAAAACAGTTGTGTTCCAGACCAAATATTTATTTCAAAATAAAAAACTTAAAAATGAAAAAAAAAACCTACGTGGGACATGACATGGGTGTTATTGAAACATTTCTTTTCGAACTATTTTTGGTGACAATCTGCGACAGCAGTCGCCGCAGCCATGCGTGCAGGCCGGTAGAAACGGTGCGCCGCGCGCCCCCGGGGGAGATGGACGTTATTTATCACGTCTCCTCCAAGGCCTTGGCAACTGGCCCTCTACACCACGCGACATGTTTCAACTTCTGATTAGACACTGCTGAAGGTCGTTTGTAGTGCTCGCGTCCTGTTTCTGTAGGCCCGAGGTCGCCATTTTCACTTCTGTGCGGCGAGCTGTAGCTCGTCTATTGTTACAACTAACAAGCACTTCATAAGTCAACCTTTGGAAAAAAAAAATACCAGCCCTGCCTGTAACTATGTAAGTTACCAAGGTTCTTGGGGTACCAGTCAAGCCTCTTGAATCCCTAGCGATCGTGAACTGCTACTGTTCTTTATGACTGTATCTCGGTAGTGCCATTAAGCGATACACTTGGGAAATTTGTTTTCTGTGGTTGACCGTCTACTGATTTGCCCCATTTCTGTCTTTCGTTTTCAAAACGCATTATTTCCTCTTAAACTTGTTTTCGCGGAATTATTTAAGTAATGTAAAGTCCACAGTAACCATGGGGTGATTGAGCTACAAACATGGACAGGAAGATTCGTACAGTTGCAAGTACAAAGATAAAAAGGATATATTTAGCATGCTCCAGGAACAAACAAACAAACAAACATTACTGCGCCTCACAGATATAAATGTAATAAACTATAACAACATGTAAATATATTACTATTATGGATATAATGAAATAAGGAATCTTTCTCATTGGAGGTATTTTAAGCCGGACCCAAGTGTTCGTACATGAAAACAAAATCAGTGCTGCTTTCTCAGTACTTCGTATTGCCTGCAGCTTCTGTGAATGACCTCCCTCGCCGTGGACATGCACTTTAGGTATTGCACACGGCCCACTCGGTCCAGTCACTAAGTGGCGCCACTCATTAGTGGTTAAGTAGCTTCCCTTAAGAAATTGTCATTATAAATTGGTATCATGAGGAATAGTAAAAGTTAACTTTCTGTGCGGAAATAAGTTTTAGTGGCTGTGACAGGAAGACATACATTAGATTTTTGAGACAAGATAGAGGAGAAAATCTGTTCGCAAAATGTGTAAAAGTTGTGCCTTCTGCCTAGCTTAAGTCAAGACAGTTTTTTTTTTGTAACGTAGCTGGTTCACTGTTAAGTAATTGAACTACGAAGTGTGTCTAGTTCGGTGAATTGTATCACAAAACAAACAAAATAAAATATACATACAGATAACCTTTATTGGCCTCCACAACACGCTTTTGGCAAAGTTCGTTAAGTTTCTAGAAACTGTCATCAGAGGCTTCTTTAAGATTCGATCGCAGAACCGCTGTCACAAGTCGCTGGGTTGCCGCACGTTAGCTAAACGCGCGTCTTTTGTGACTCTCTTGAGAAGTGTGCAAGCGCCGATGAGGGGACCACGGTAGATAGAGAACAAGTACGTCGCGCTGATACTAAGACCTTCCTGTCGCTGGGACCGCTAATAGGGATGTGACGTGTGCGTACGATCCCGCGTAATTTCAAGAAGGTGTTGGTGATTTAATGACTATAAAGTTAGTGTGTGTCATTTTGGTTTTCTGAGTATAAGAATAATTGAATGTAAGTTAAAAAACAAAACAAAATGAATTAAATTTATACTGTTTAAGTTTATTTTGTAAATGTGATGAAAATGACTATGGCTCAATCGTAACTTACTAAATGCTCTATCAACTTTTGATCGCTGTAACGAGTCCAAAAATTTCTGCTTCTGTGATGGTTGTGTGTATTCTGTGAGGGGGCTAAGAACGTTGTGTGTGTGTGATATGATGTATATATACATTATATCACACACACATAAGACGAATGTTAATTTCCCTGCTTTAAATTTATAGTGGTCCTAACTTCCGCATTAATTGAAGTTGACAATACCAAGTTTGAAATTTTGAAGTAGTATCCTTGCTAGTTAAGAATGTGCACTTGTCCACACTTTCGACATGGCAAAACCAGTGGATGGAATAAAGTGACCAGGTCAAGAGCAAGATTAATTTTACATGAGACGGATGAATACACAGTGTGCAAACAAGTTGAATCTCAAGTTCAGCGTTTGTTACATTCGTCGCATAAAACACTATAAACAATCCAATCGGAAGTTGGTAGGAATAGCAATGAATACAGAAAATAAAATAATCGTCTCTTGAATCTGATGGACCAAACCTACATTACCTTTTTACGTTACGTTGAGTCAACTTCAAACGTGGAAAATATAGCTTTGCGTCACTCTTATACACCGCTGCGCGATCTGTATCTGGACATAACGACAACGCAATGATAACGCATCGAGCTCCATGTTAACTTTTATGTAATTTACCTGTAGCCCACTGGTAGAGTGTGGGGACGTTGGGAAGCAAGAAATTAAAAACACGCACCCCAAACCTCACCGTGATCGAGTCGTGTCCGTACCTGTGCCCGCAGGTTGACGTCGCACTAAAGCTGCTCATGTATTATGGCGGCGCGGTGGATAATTCAGTGGTTGGAGGCAGGTATCGACCAATCGATGCACGCTCTCCACACTAGTCGATATTCAGCCTGGCCGCACACAGCGCGCCACCGGCATCTGTGTTCCTCTCGGATTGTCGCCCTTCGTCCGGTAGTAGACCCCATGCGCTGCTGCACTTGCTGTTACATTCTATGCACTCCGCAGCCCCGCAGGCTGCCAAAGCACACTTCACATGGCTTCATTTCACTCAATTCCCAAATGAAATTATTAATCCAGTCGTAATTTGGCGTGAAAATAAAGTCACTCTTATAGAAGGGAAAACATGAATCCATTGAACTCTTCTCACAAATACTTCCGTAAACGCTTACCTCTGTGGCGTAGTCAATTACAATGTCAGTTCAGCGTTCGATGGGTTCTGCTTTTGAATCTCGGGTAAGGCATTGATGAATGTACTGTTTTTAAATGTGACGGGAAGGGCCATGGCATATCTCCTGATAGCGTACTGACCGGAAAGCAACATATTAATAACATTAAAAAAAATAATAATGTAACCTTGCATATGAAAAATTTACCAATCCACAGATTACGTCACTAATAATAAAAATATAAATTATTGACTGAAGGCACAAGTAATGGTACTTATTGCTATATGCAAGTTTTGGTGAATTGTATGGAAATTAGTCTCGGAATAGGATGTGTGACAATATCGTCTATTCTGTGCATATAGTTTATTTTTCTGGTAAATTTTTGGGAAAAGGAAATTTCTTTGTTTTGGTTGTAAATACCCGGACATTTCCCCGTTTTACCCTTCTCTTTTACCAGTGAGATAAAACTGATTTATTTTATATAATAAAAAATTCCAATATTTCGAAGAAATTATCGAAGGTGATGTTAGAACTAAATATTTGTTAAATGTTAAGAATTAAGTGGTTATTGCAAACGAAACTTCGTGTATCATTATGAATCTTCTTGTTTTTGCATGTTTGCGGTAACAGAAGATTTGAACAAGCGAAGTGAATCACTGTTTGATTCTCTGTCTGTGTCAAAAATCTGCATATAAACGTCTTCAAGAAAAGTATATAAATGACCTGCTCTGCAAGGATGTAACTAAACGGATTTGTTCGAGCCCAATCTATTTGGAAGTTCATAAAAGTACAAGTGCTGAGGTGGTACTCTAGGACTTATGAACCCACTAAAATAGGAAAACTCTCAAGCAAAAAAACTTTGAGCAAGAACAAACAGATTAGCACCGCTCATATAAATTTTACCACACCAAACATTAGACAAATATAGACATACGCCGTAAAACTTTGGAGCAAGAGTGTGAAGTTTTTTTCGCCGTGTTAAAACTCGTATTTTTCTTCGCACAGCACAACATGTAAAATCGTCTACTTCATTAAATTTATTGTGTCGTTTTCTTCCTTGGGTGTTGAAAAGTCAAACTGGTTTTTCTGTTTACGCTACCGTCTGCCAGAATTCGTTTGACAGCTGATTCTTAAACTCATGTTTTGGCCCTGTGTTGCTTCAATGCCGTTGTACGTCAATTTACACGACTTATTCTGTTCACCGAGATGCATTACAACATTTGTATACGATCTCCCGTGCTTGTCCCTTTGTGTAGAAAGGGTGTAGAAAGCATATTTTTCCAGTGGAATCCATGTTTGAAACTTCGGTTTCTATGCCACGCCCATTAGAGAGCGAAGGAGACATTCGTGGCCAAGCTTTAATTTCAGATTTATTAAATTTATTTTTGTTAGGATACTGTATAATGTTATTGATTACGAACGGCAGACCACTATTACTTTCATTAAACGTGTAGATGTCGATCAGCGTATGTAAAACGGTATCGCCTCTACGCGCCTGTCTCTGAACTAACGCGCAGTGGTTTCGTCGTGATCGTAGAACTCCGGCACATAAGTGGTGACCCTATAATTTTATTGGACGCGACTCTGTAACAAAGTCCAATGTATTCCTCTGTTGTAGCTTCCCATGCAACCGGTTCGAATATTTTAGATCAGTTGTCTGAAAAATCTGTTTTTGGCTATTTTGGAGTGCATGATAATACAATATTTCCAATGTGCATGATGTTTCGAAAGTACCATTTCTTCATCCTCTGGAATGTGCTTTCTTTTGAGTAGAGCAGCTTTAAAAAACTGTTACTAGCTTATTGACAAATATTAATACAGCTTCAGAGAAAAAATTAAGCATAGGTTCAAATATGTAGTAGTTTTGGATGTTGAAAGCAAACGTCTTTAAAAATAATGAAATAAACGACAACAAAATCTGATGTATGCTTTATAAATTTTGAAATGCACCGTGTGTTTCGCAAGGATGATGCCACTGAGGAAGGTGTAGTGTAGTGGTCGCTTGGAACTGCTTGCTTTCCGGACAGTCGTGCATGCGCAATATTTCTCGCTTATCTGCCCTGCTAACTGCGCCGTTCCTCCCGCTGCTTGTCGCAGTGCGGGGTCAGCCGCCTTAACCGCCCCTGCTTATCTGTTAGGGTGTTCGTCTTACCGGTTACGGGAAGAATTGGGAGTGGGGAGGGGGGATTGGCTTGCTGGTTTGCCAGCCTCTACTGATTACCCTAGACGTACGGCACTTGGCTGCACCGTGCACTGCGAGCATAGGACACACCAGGCGACTGAATGCTCTCATCTCGTGTCGTCCTGTCTCCACCCCACCGCGACCAAGTCGCTTGCAGGGCAGGAAACAGCCGCGGTCTAAGAATGCTGCCCCTGGTGCGCGAGTTATACTGTAGTCGAGACAGCCGTTCACCGTTCTCTGGATCTCGCGAAAAAGCTCTGCACGTGTGCTGTAAGTGACTCCCAGGCGCAAGTGATGGATATGGGGTCGCTAAAACAATTTTCTGCACTCCCAAGTAACTTAAAGCTCTGTTTTCCACGAGGGCCGCCGTGGTGTAGTGTTCAGACTACTTGCATCCTACCAATGCGAACCGAGTTTGATTCCCGGCGGGATCGCTCGCAGATTTTCGCATGTGGGAATCGTGCCGGACGATGCCGCTGGTCGGTGGATTTTCTCGGGGATCTCCCGTTTCCCCATCCCTTACATTCCGGTGTTTTTCCATACTCACCTCGTTTGACCCTCATCGACTCTCGTGGCCTCGATGTTTAGAACCGCCCAAATCTCGCCACTTGATTCCACGAAGTGCATAATCCATTCACAGTTACTTCCAACTTTTCTGAAGCCCTGCCGAAGTTCTACTTCCAGGCTATTCCTCCGCCTCATCCAATCAAAGTTTAATTAAGTATATAGAAAATATCACAAAAAGAGACAACCTACCGGATTCGCGCGNTCCTCATCGACTCTCGTGGCCTCGATGTTTAGAACCGCCCAAATCTCGCCACTTGATTCCACGAAGTGCATAATCCATTCACAGTTACTTCCAACTTTTCTGAAGCCCTGCCGAAGTTCTACTTCCAGGCTCCGCCTCATCCAATCAAAGTTTAATTAAGTATATAGAAAATATCACAAAAAGAGACAACCTACCGGATTCGCGCGCAGTCGGTATAATATTATTTTCCATAATAATTATTTCTTATTACAATTTACCAACACCTATTTTCTCCCTGTTTATATTCAAATTAATTATAAATGAAAGTTTATTATTTATAGGTAAAATATAAGTAAAAGTTCAAGTTAACTAACAATAATGTACTTTTATGTTAACACAAGAATAAAACGCTTGTCATGCGTGACATATTTAGGAAACAATTAAACGTGTCGTACATAGTGTGATTTTTCAAAAGTTGGATTCGAAAAGCGTGAAGAAACCGCAAATAGACTATAGTGGCCATCTGCCTATCAGAGTATCGTCAACTCCGCTAAACACTACTAGCGATGCTCACGTGATTGGGCTTCCACAGTAAGCGGGAATAGAATGGGAGTGGTGCCCCAGCACACGGGGCTGAACAATGCAAGGGCTCCCATATCCGAGTCTGCACAGTGNNTGTGTGTGTCTGGAAATACTATTTTCACTTTGCTCAAACCAAATATAAGTTGAGTTGTAGTTGTCATTTCTAGTATGCTTAAACAATTGCAAACGTGCAGAAGTATATAGCGAACGAAGAGTAATTACAATGGTTATACCAGACTAAATTACCGTACGAAATTTTTGCTCTGGGAGGTCCCCCTGTCCACACACTTTCCATATGAAGAACGGTAATGAGTCAGTGTAAATGTCGAATGGCAAAGCGCAAAATCAGAAAAAATCATTCGTCTGAAAAAAAAATTATAATAAAGGAATTTTAAATAGTACTCACTTCAGCAAAAACACACATTCTACCAACAACGTGCCGCAGTGTCTGCAAGCTGTTATACAAGCTGAGTGTATGCACACCGACTATCAAAATGTGCATACTTTCGAAGGGTGGTGGCGTATCAGGTTTCCCAATAATGTTTTGGTGTGTAGAAAACACAAGCATTTTTATTATGATGTATATTTCTTATGGACATGCAATCTGGGCAGAAATATATTTTTATGTTATGTATGTGTGCAATTGCAAATGTTGTTTATTGAAATACTAGCGAACCGGCCCGGCTTTGCCCGGGTACAATTGATTTTCACAGTGATACATTAATAAATAAATTAGGAAAAGACAATTTATTTATGTGAAAACAAAATTATGAAATTATACTATGTTGGCCTAGGTTTTTAACTGATTATGGCAACCCAAAGGAAGGAAATATTTTTTACCCGATAGCCAAGAAGTAGGGTATTGTTTTTGGAGTTTATCTGTGCAACTATTGCGTAGTTACCACATTTCCGCTTTCCAACGTCGATGTACACTGGAGAGCCAAAAAAACTGGTATAGCCGTGCGTATGCAAATAACCGAGGAATGGAACCAATCAGAGTAACACGATGTGGTCGGCAGCGCCTATATAAGACAACAAATGTCTGGCAAAGTTGCTAGATCGTTACTACTCCTACAATGGCAGGTTATCAAGATTTAAGTGAGTTTGAAGGTGGTGTAATAGTAGGCGCACGAGATATGGGACATAGCATCTCCGAGGTAGCGATAAAATGTGGATTTTCGCGTACGACCATTTCACGAGTGTACCGTGAATATCGGGAATCCGGTAAAACATCAAATCTTCGACATCGCTGCGGCCGGAAAAAGATCGTGAACGAACGGGACAAACGACGACTGACGAGAATCATTAAATGTGACAGACGTGCAACCCTTTCTCAAATTGGCGCAGATTTCAATGCTGGGACATTAACAAGTGCCAGGGTGCGAACTATTCAACGGACCATCATTGATATGCGCTTTCAGAGTCGAAGGCCCACTCATGTACCGTTGTTGACTGCACGACACAAAGCTTTACGCCTCGCCGGGGCCCGCCAACACCGTCATTGGACTGTTGATGACTGGAAACACGTAGTCTGGTCTGACGAGTCTCTTTTCCAATTGTATCGGGCGGATGAACATGTACGGGTATGGAGATTATCCTCATTATGGAGACATCAACAGGGGACTGTTCAAGCTGATGGAGGCTCTGTCATGGTATGGGGCGTGTGCAGTTGGCGTGAAATGGGACCCCTGATACGTCTAGATACGACTCTGACAGGTGAGAGATACGTAAGCATCCTGCCCGATCACCTGCACCCATTCATGTCTATTGTGCATTCCGGCGGATGTGGACAATTCCAACAGAACAATGCGACACCCCACACGTCGAGAGTTGCTACCGAGTGGCTCCAGGAACACTCTTCTGACTTTAGACACTTCCATTGGCCACCTAAATCACCAGACATGAAAATTATTGAGCATATCTGGGATGCCTTGCAACGTGCTGTTCAGAAGAGATCTCCACCGCCTCGCACTCCTATGGATTTGTGGACTGCCCTGCAGGATTCATGGTGTGAATTACCTCCTGCATACCTTCAGACATTAGTCGAGTTCATGCCACATCGTCTTGCGGCACTTCTGTGTGCTCGCGGGGGCCCCACACTATATTTGGCGGGTGTACCAGTTTTTTTGGCTCTTCCGTGTATGAAAATCAAAACGTGAGTTTCATCAAGTTGTAGCTTTAGAAATAAGTGTACCTAGGTACTACTTTTTTCTATTGGCTGAGGGATCTTAATCTACCAAAGTGAAGCAACATTCCCAGCGGCACACATTTGGATGGGTGACAGTTTAGTGGCATAACATCTGAGCGCTTCTGGGCTTCGGAGGGCACATTAAATATTCGGTCTCGGTTGTTATCTATTAATATCAGTCGTTAAGCTATTTCAGTGATCCTTGGGCGGCCTGATAAACTCTGACACCAGAGGAAAAACATATTTCGGTCACGTTACCATCCGTTGTAGAATTACGTTTTGTTGTTATTCCACAGATGATGTGTGTAAAACACCATAACTCGAGAGCGTAGATGAATCGACAATCTTGTGCATAATAAACTCTATAAAAGCGCGGAATCATTTGCTTCAGACATCCAGCAAACGTCCAAAAAGAAGAGTCCTCAGACTGTACCAAATGTTTTGAATGGTGCTAATATTCATGTTAGATCTCCCAAGAAGAAGTCGTACACTTCATAAATTAATTATAAGGAAATTGACGTGTGACGGATTAGGAGTATTAGTGCGGGGCTGTCCCACAATCCCCCCCCCTCCCAGCATAACCAGTGTAGGGACTTAGAGAGACACGTGGCAGTCGTCGCCATCACCACAAAGGAAGGTAAAGCAGAGGCAACCACGCGCCACAAGCCGNGGACTTAGAGAGACACGTGGCAGTCGTCGCCATCACCACAAAGGAAGGTAAAGCAGAGGCAACCACGCGCCACAAGCCGTACACGTGTCGCTGATGTGCAGCCCCCTCCCACCCCTCCACCCACCTTCACCCCCTACGCCTCTAGCAAGCCCGTGAGATCTGTTGAGCGCCTAGATATCACAAAATAATCATGTGTATTTTGCCTGNCCCCTACGCCTCTAGCAAGCCCGTGAGATCTGTTGAGCGCCTAGATATCACAAAATAATCATGTGTATTTTGCCTAAAGTCAAAATATACACACCGAGAAACAGCTGACAATTTGGACAGTGGTGCAGAGAAACCCCGCCCCCCTTAGCTAACCACGGGACAATGTGGACACGCACCACGAAGAAACAGCTGACAGAGTAAGCTGAGATGGTAAATTCAAGGGGCAAGGGGCCACCTCTCCCCCCCCTCCGAAACTCCAGGAACCAGGGCACGTTTTGAAGTGCTGCATTGTTCTGCTTCCTACCACCTCACCCCCTCGCTCCAACAAGGCGACACGTGCCGAAAATTAGGGAGGGAAGCTAGAGAGCATATAAGCCTCTTTGCAAGTAGGTGGGAGTGAAGCCAATTATTACTGCACAGAGAGGTTAGATGAGTAATCAGTAGACCTTCGAGCAGAACAGTTGCATATCACCGCACAGAGGGAACAGCCGCGCCAGTGCGGCCGGGGGCATATCGGGCCCCGGGCGGCAACAGTACCTCAGTACGTCAGTAGAACAGCAGTCCAGTGAGACGTCACCAAATGTGGGCCTTTTCCAAGGCCGCCCTACATCGCCGGAGCTCATCCCCAGCTGACATCATACCAACACCAACAGCAGCGTAGTTAAGTATCAAGTCGCCACCCAGAGAAGCCCCCCTCCACCACGAAGTCGCCCCAGTTAATATGAGTAGCCAAATTAGAGTACCACACCTCGGAAGTGTTGCTGTATGTTGTTTTTGTTCAAACTCGAGACAATATAATTATCCAGTTAAGTGAAACGTCAAAAGACTACCTTATTGAAATACCCTCAACCTTCTAGGCACCTTATAGTCTATGCCTGGAGGAATTAACTACGACCCTATAAACCACTATATTCCACAGGTGGGGAATAGCGTCAAACTTTTGCAGTTTTCTAATGAATACCTAAACAAGCCGATATCATTTTGGTACACTGTCATATTTTTGGATGAATCGAAGTTCAGTTTGTTCAGATTAGAGGGAAAGAAGGAAGTGTGGTGCAAGCCTTTGATCCAAACGTATTCTTCCTACCGTTGAACATGAGGAGGGGTTGAAATGAATTGAGGATGTATGTTAGCTTCTGGAGTTAGAAATCTAGCTGTAATCGAAATTACAATGGACCATATGAAATACATCGAGGTATTGCGCGGTAATTTACACGATAAAATACTTGATAAAGTATTTTATTTTCAGCATGACAATGAAACACTGTCACAAAAACGTTTCACGAACGGTTCGTACCCCACCGCAGAGTCCCGATTTGAACCCAATGAAGCATATGTGGGCGCATCTCGATCAATCGGAAAAAATTCTTCCGTATAAAAGGAATTTTTAAAGGAGTACTCTGGAAGGAAATTGTTTTCAGACCATCACTCCAGCAGCGACACAGAATTTACTCAACAGTATGCCAGGCGTATACAAGTTTTATAAATGCTAAGGGGAGGCACACTGACAATTACGATTGGCATACTATAGTCTGTTCGTGGTTTCTTCACATTTTTTAATCAAACCTTTGAAAATCACCCTATATAGGACGTGTTTAGTTGTTTCCCAAAAATGCCTCGTATCACAAGCGTTTTATACTTACAGGGGATGGACAAAATAGTATGAACACCTGACATATACACAATATTTATATATTAATAAGGTGTTGGGCCATAATTTGCTTTTAGAACAGCTGAAATTCTTCGCGGGTTAGATTCGTAGAGTGTCTGAATAGTTTCCAACGGAATGTTGTCCTACTCTTGTACCAAAACATCCGCCAATTGCTTCAATGATGTTGGAGATGGAAATCTGCTCCTCTTTCTCTGCTCTAAAACTCCTCATAACGGTTCCATTATGTTGAGGTCTGGCAATTATTTGATGATATTCTGATGCTCCTCAAACCAAGACTGAACCTTTTTGGCTGTATGTATGGGCGCATTATCATCTTGGAATATGGCAGTGTTTGGCAGCAATATGCTAGTCATAGTAAGAACTTCATCATTGAGGATGTCGAGATATTCATTCGCAGTAATCCGGCCAGTGATGTGAATGAGAGGACCAGCTGAATACCACGATATAGCCGCCCAAATCATAACGGAACCTCCCCCATGCTTGACTGTAGGAAGCAGGCAGTCCGGATCGTAGGCTTCTTTTGGGGTTCTCCATACATAAACCCGGCCGTTTGTAGGAAACAATGTAAACGATGATTCATCGGACCATACCACATTATTCCAATCATCAAGTGTCCAGGTTTTATGATCGTGGCACCACTTCTTTTACAGCTTAGCGTTGGCTTCCGTTTCGCAATTGCAGGCCTTCCATGAATGTTAGCTTTGTGGAGCTCCCGCCGTACTGTTTTTGTCGAAACAGTATTACTCAAGTGAGTGTTGAGTTCTGCTGTCACTTTTTCCGCGGTAGTTTTATGTTGTCTGGCCACAATTATTGTTAATGTTCGTCGGTCTCTGTCAGTTAACTTTGGGTTTCGCCCACTATTCCTCTTCGCCGATGATGTTTTACCATGTTTTGTGTATGCTGTCATTACCGTGGATACTGTGGCTCGTGAAACGTTAAACAATTCAGCTGTTTCGTCACAGACGCTCCCGCTAACCGAGCACCAACGATTTGCCCTCTTTCGAAGTCTGAGAGATCACACGTTTCACCGATCGCTTGTATTAACCGTCGCAGTACAAAGCGTATAATACACTGAAATATAACCTACAAGACTTGGCACGTAAACTGTGCAATACATACGCGTCGCATTATTTACACGGAAGCAGTGTTGCCAACATGCAACAAAATTTACTATATCGCATGGTGTTCATGTTATTTTATCCATCCCCTGTATGTTACCATAAAAGTACATTATTTTTGTTAAATTAAACTTTTACATCTATATTCTGTCTATAAATTATATTATTACATATATAATCAATATGAATTAAAATAGAAAGAAAATAAAAGCGTTGGTAATACCTAGTAATAAATAGTTCTTATGCAAAATGTTATTACGCAGAGTGCGCACGAATGCGGTGCGTTGTCCCTTTGGTGTAATGTTCTACACTTGATAACGCGTTGTTTGTATGGGACGAAGGGATACCTTGAAACTAGAACTTTATCAGGACATCAGAAAAGTTGGAAGTAATCGCGAATCGACTATAGCGAAGGGGTACTAGCAAAGCTGAGTGTGTGGGCCAATACTTTTGTTGTGCAGGAAAGATATGGTTGTTATAGTGTATTTATTTGTTATGGACAGGCAATCTGTGCAGACATATCTTTTCATGTTATGTACGTCAGCAATTACAGGTGATGTTTGCTCGAATATGTAAATGGTTTTCTTCATAACCAGCCTCTAAAATGATGATGTGCTAGTACTTTTGTGGTGGCTGTATATACTAGGGATTCACACCTCTGAGTAAGTCGTGAGTGGTGTGCATTATCTGTGGCCAGTTGTTCTGGGTGACGCGCGAGTTGAGAATGGGTTGCAGCAGGTCTGGTGACACTGGGTGCGGAGCAGGGGGGCAACAACCTAAAAAAATCGGTGTACACGCTGGAAAAAATCGCTAAGAATACCTCAAAATCCCTGAAAATCACAAGGAAATATCTGAACATTTCAGAAGATACATGAAAGTTTCAGAAGATCTCTGCAAATCACAGAAAATCTCTGTAAATCACAAAAACATTTAATAATTTCCCGGGAAACATTAGAAAAACATTATAAATCTCAAACATTCTACAAAAGAACTAGAAACTTAATTTTAAAAAAATTACAAACTAACCATGATTCATATAAAAAAAATGGGTTTAAATTATTTACAAAAAATAGAGATTCTGAAGAAACTTAAAATATCGCAAAACATAATACAATTCTTTTAATCTTACAAAACCATGTAGATAAAATTTTGCAAAAATATAAACCTGAACACAAATCGTTGTGTAACAAAGAAATATAAAGATAATCACCTCATAAGTACTACAAAAAATACATTAATGCAACCTTCAAATAGAGTACGCAGACTAATCAGGATTTTCGTATACTACACAATCATTTCTGTCCGCGATAATTTGTTGCAAAACTATAGGAGTTGCAGAAGCTGCATTGATCCCATCCATATTTAGCCTGCATTCCCAAAGAAAGATAGGCTTCTATTATTATTACTCGGGTACAAATGGCCTTGAGAAACGTACAGCAAGAATGTGATTTCAGCGTCAAACAATGTAACATCCAATTCAGGAAGTGTCGAATTTTCGTAGTAATTCATTTAAAATTCAAAGCAAACACAAAGAACACAAAGACACCGGTTCCTTACCCAAGATTCACACCAAATACCTTGCGCCCAACTACGCTACGAAGATCGTCCAAAGATACGCTTCTGTGATAACCTTCCAGCCTGTGTACGCGTATCTTGACTAAGAATATGTATGTGCATGGGTTTGTGGGTGGTGTATGTGTGTGCGAGCGTACTTACCTGACACTTCTGAAACATTCACTGAATTATACTTGACTCGATCAACTTATAAAACGCAGTAACGTTAACTTTTTTTCGTAAGTGATTCCGTACCGGATAATTAATTTTTAAAATGGCGGCTATTAATTATTGGTGCGATATTTCTCACGAACTGTTCAGCCGATTTGCGCAAACTATTGTATGTTCAATATTCACGATGTCAGGATGGAATTTGTTAACTTGAATACGCAATGGTCTCCCATTTTAGAACGTCGCTATATGAAGACTATTTTGTAAGATAGTGTTGCCTGAAACAATAAACTGCATCATATCTCCGGATGCTCAACCAATTCCCGCCAACTAGGACATATAAATACTTTCTGTAGTGGGTCACCCCTAACATGGCAGTACACAATAAGTGAAAATTAGACGCATATTCAAACACAGTTTTATGAATATTTTGTGTTAGTATGCCGTAACTGTCGACCCATTAGACACTATTCAAACACAATTTGGTACACTGGAAGTGGCAAACCCGAAAATAAAATATGTTAAACAACAGTCCCTCTGGTCAGGCCAATTTTTTTTAATATTGTTCAAATTGGAAAGAAAAAAAACATTCTACAGTACATCTCAGGAACTACTAACCTATTTGTACCCAACGTGGAATGCTGAATCAACTTATTATTTGCATTAAATATGTACGCATATTGAAAACCTCCTCTATCCGCCATGCTTGAAAATAAAATAGTATTCATTAAACTTATATATCATAATACCAGATAGCTCTTATAGAGTACAAACACATTTGGCAAGCAAGAATCATTTTCAGCAGTCACAAGTGAACAATGGCATATTTTTGTTACCATTACGCCAATTTTAACTAAAATTAGGCTGCTGAAGTAACTACTGAGTGCATTAAATTTATTATCAAATAGCGTCATGCATGATTAATCCTTTGTGTTGGGGCCGCGGTGGTTCAGTGGCTAGAGCGATCGCCTCCCACGTAGGTGAACCTGGTTCCATTCCTGGCGAGGTTACTCTTGGATTTTCGTTCCTTGGGAATAGTACCGGACAATGCCACTGGTCAGCGGGTTTNCTAGGCATTCCGGCGCTGCTCCATACTGACATCGCTTCACCCTCATCAGTGCTTAAGTCCCCGATGGTAACAGCCTCCCAAACCCTATTTAGCTATGATCGGTAACTTTATTTATCTCAATATTTTTTTCGCTTGTATTAAAATTACTTTATTTGTTGGTATCTGTAACAATTATAGTTGGCATATGCCGACAAAACATTTTCCTGAATGACATTCTTATTTCATGTAATATATTTATTGTTGAACTTGTTTAATTCCTCGTGCTGACATGCATGTACCATCTTGGTTAAATAGTAGATTTGAAAATTTTCCTTTTATATAAATGACAAAATCTTGAAATGGTATCTCCATATTACTGTTAACTGAAAAACCAATCATATTGTTTTTAATGTGTCGCTGAAGCTGTCATGTACATGATATTTTTTTTACCTGCCATAATTTGCTCAAAAAATAATATTCAATGTAACTTTATGAAAATGTTAAATTTAAATCTTTACTCAATTACATATTCACTTTATTGCACATAATACTTTCATAACACTACGACGCATGAAAGCAGCACCGTTTTGCAGCACTTGTTTTGTAACAATGAAAGGCTGTCAAATATCCTATTTTATTGTATCTGGTTTGCCCGAAATAACTACAACCAAATAGTGGGATATCTTCCCTTACTACACGAAAAATGTTTAATGTTGTTGCAGCAAAAAAATGACTTAAGGCATTTCTTAAACATTTATGTTGTAAAATTAATAATGTGAAAAGGTTAACAATGTTTAACATTTACAAAGTCTTATATTACTTTAATGTAAAGATACTGTTGAAGTGTTAATGTTAGTAAAGCCTCTAAGTAATGCTGTCGCAACCAAAAGTTGTATTACGCTAAAAAATAACAGGAATAACGAAATATTTTGTGTTACTTCGACATTAAAGAATTGTCCATCCCACACAATTTTACACTGACTTGGCATTGTAAAATGGTGGATAGTAGTGAACAGCGATAACTCCGTAAAATGAAACCACTATATTTAAATTTTGATGCTCAGTATGAGAACTAAATGTAGCTTAGAACAGCTCTGAAGCCTTGCAAAGCAGTTTGTGTGTACCAATTGTGCCTATATTGATAAAGTATTAAGTATTTCCTCGTAACGAAAGAGAACTGCAGTTTGTTATGTTGTTCTGAATACACACAATATGAATCGCAATCATATATGTTAAGAGAGAGCCGTTGGTAGGGCGTCAGGTTCCGTCAAGTGGTAAACGTCAAAAACTCAGGGCGCAGGTATGGTTCCCCTCCTTGTCGTATTTTTTTTCCGTTGGTAATATTTATTTTTATGACAGAAAAATTTTACTTAATATTTTACACCGGAATTATAATTTTAAAGACAAATATTAACATCAATTCCACACTAAATTTGTTTTGCCGCAACTTGAACACCATCTAAATGTTGACAGAACAGTAAGGAGGTAATGTTACAAAAGTACTTAATGTTACATTAGTATTAATAACTTTACAGTATATTATATTAACAGCAACGTTAGTTAATCACAGTTCACAGATTACAAAAAATTGCTACATTCGTACTTCGCTAAGCAACATGCAACATGCTCTGTCTTTAAATGGCCTGGCTATCCACGAGACGCTAAGCTCCACCTAACTCCACCACACTCTTTGCTTAACCTACTACGTCATAGCCACATGAATGTGATATTTCACTATATATAACTGTTAACTAATTATCATTTTGAAAATTAAATTCAAAATAGCATTTTTTTTAACACTAAATGTGAAAATATTGGACTACAAGTTAATTGTTATACGTGACATTTATTTCGAGAGATATCTGTATTGACGTTTTAATTCCCTTGTTATTACATTTTTGTAACACTATGAAAGTTATTTGTCACTCCTCAGTATGCATATTAGTTTTTTAACTGGTTAATAGCCGCAAAGCACACAAAACTGCAATAAATATCGCTCTAGTTAGTATTTTCGTAAACGATGTAACCTAGGGCGCAGCAACAATTGTAACGGAAAAAGAGCGCGGGGTGGTGGGGTTAGGGGGCAGAAGTCCGTTGTCTTTCCCGGTTGGTAGTCGGAAGGTGCCAGGGGTCAGCACGGTTTAAAACATCAAAACAAATGTTCTGCAATACACATATATTTGCTCTCTAAATTAAAATTGATAACATTGAGTAAATGAATTTTAAAATGTTTTCGGGTTATATGTGAGAAAAGAGGAGAGCGTCTTCTACGTCTTTTGTATTATATGGTTTATTCTTTGCAACCATAAAAATGTGCATCTTTATAGGCTTATTTTGTCGGTAACCCAAGTGACGTGTCTAATAATCTAACATTACAGTAAATATTTCATTGTCTAGGAATTACTTGCTGATAATGGTACGTGTCGTTTGGGAAGACCATCATTCAAGACTGCAGCACATGCATTATTTGTTTTCTTTGGGAAAGAAACTGTAAAGGTGTGAAGAACATTTTAGGTATTTTAAAATCTAACGTGGTGAACTATCTTCCTTTCTAAAGTGGTAAAAATGCCCGTAATGATGTATCGAAGTGAGTTGAAGTAATGCTGTGGGAATACTGTATTCGGTGGTCAACACAGTTAATCATGTTGGGAAAAAAGAAAATCTTAGTTGGGTGTGCAGTCGTTAAGTGACAAGTTTATCGTGCAGTAGAAATTAAAATGAAAATGAGATGTCGGAAACACCACCTACTTTTGGTAATACGAACACCCGACTATATGGGTAATCTGCCTCTGACTTGGCCCGCTGGACGATGCTGCTTCCCTGGATATAACCAGAGTTCTGAAGACGCCGTGTGAAAGCGACAAATCAGTGACGGCCCATCCTTGACAGAAGGGTTGTTTCTGGTTCATCCCTCACGCAAGGGAGGTCAAGCTGGGACAGTAGTAGGAAGAAATTTCTTTCACAATACAATTACAGTTGTCCGGCACAAGCCCGCCCGACATACCTAACGAGAAAAAAAAAATCTTCGAGAGTAGTAGGTAAACAAACACTTCTGAGAGTCGTAGTCGTCGGTGCGATCCAACGTATTCACATGCCAAAGTCCCTTAACCAGCTTTGTGCGCTGGAAAAGAGCATAACGACCATGATGCCACTTTACTGCTGTTCAAGTCATTAATATGTAAAAACAAATATATTAATAATATTTGAAAACAGCAAAAAAATTTTGAAAATCAGAAAATATCATTTTAAATCGCTAAAAAATATTTGGGACTCACTAAAAATTTTTGACAATTGCTAGCAAATCAATCGCAAGGAAATCTTCAGTCATGAGAAGTTTTCGATATTCGCTGAATCTCAGAACATCACTGACAATCATCAGGAAATCGTTGAAAATTTCAAGGAAATATTTAAAAAATAAAAAAATATATAAAAATTAAATTGAAAATTACTAGTAAATCACGTAAAATCATTAAAAAATCTTTGTAACCTAGAAACAATCACCAAAAATCAAATGAAAATGAAAAATCTGTGTACACACTTAAACTCTGTTGTTGCCCTCTCGGGTGCGGAGGCTTTTACACCTATGGAGTTTGTGTGAGCATATGTTGGTAGGCGGCGCGAGTTATGGTCTGCGAGTCCTTCTCGACTGTGGGATGTACTCGGGATGTTGCCGTATTAATACTAGGGTCTATGATTCACGATT
This sequence comes from Clitarchus hookeri, assembly GCA_002778355.1. Classification (NCBI taxonomy): domain Eukaryota; kingdom Metazoa; phylum Arthropoda; class Insecta; order Phasmatodea; family Phasmatidae; genus Clitarchus; species Clitarchus hookeri. Next base: position 30,610 of record NQII01004350.1, read on the forward strand.
CACCCGTGGTTCATGTGGAGGTTGGAATAGTGAACGACTAGATTAATTTATTATTCCTATAAAAATAGTAATTGTGTTATTGTAGAAGTTTTTGTTGAAGTTAGCAGTGTTACGTAAGGAAAAAAGCTATATTTTAAAATCGAAGCTCTTGCATTCTGCAATGAACATAGTACTGTAAATAAATAAGGAAATTACTGCAAATAAATAAGGAAATCCATTTTAGGCCTTTTATTTATTTTAAATAATACCTCCATCCTCTCGCAAATAATTGTGGCACCATTCCGTAAATGCTCTTTCCCATTTGTTTCCATGTATTTTNTAATACCTCCATCCTCTCGCAAATAATTGTGGCACCATTCCGTAAATGCTCTTTCCCATTTGTTTCCATGTATTTCACCCAGAAATGTGTAATATAGTTTAACATGTTCAAATAAACAAGAACTCAAAAATGAAATTAGTTATATAGGGAAATCCCAGAAAATCGACCTGATATTAAACGCTTGTCAAGAAATCGGAACATGTCTCCATTGGGAGGTTTACCAATCCTTAAGAAGTAGAGAGAGTCAGATATGCTACATCTGGAAAAGTTAAATTTATTTGAGCAAATTTTAAATACCACTCAAAAGATAATCAATTCAAGAGGACGTTTTGACTTACTTTCTCCAGGAAGCCCCTACGTACGTGACACTTTGTGTTGCAGTGCACTGTGAGAGATTGTTTGACAATTTACGCGATGTGTGCATAGTGTAAGTTGTGTATGTGTAAATATATATATCACATAGCTTAGTGTAAGTACGAATTTTTTATTTTATTTTATAAAGTTATGGTTGACAGTCACGATTGTTCGCAAAAAGTTTAACAAGCAGTGAAATGACTGAATCCATATGGTTACTGCGTTCAACATATTCGCACTTGCAGATTGATGTATGGTGAATTTTCCTTACAGCCAACTTTTGTATCACCTGCCTAATCTAATTTCAATTGAAGGCTCGAAGACTCATTGTACACTACATTGTCTCTTACAACTAAAATGGTTAAGCGTGAAGGTATACATCAAGGTGGATGCTGTATATTCTTCGTTTTAAATGGTAATGAGCCCTACTGTGTTATTTTTTAATTGGTACAAAGTAGCCCCACATGACTGTATTGGATGTTGGTTACTAAAGTATGTTGCATGTTAAGGGTTTTACGGAATTTTTTCTACAATCTGTATTCGAAACACATATTTGTGGGTTTTTTTTCAATTTTTTTTTTTATAACGAAACTGTTACTTCAGGCGTTTGTAAAATATAGTTTTCAGCGTATCCTGCCTATTAAAAACGTTATAGAGTCACTCCGGCAGGTGATTCCTCATCAAAAAATATGAGTTCATTTCGAATGGGCGTAACTACCCTTCAATGTGTAGCTGCAGCAGATTTTTTTTTTTTTTGCTATTAACACAGCCAGAATGAAAATAAAATATGTGAACTTCTGGATAGTTAATCTTAGTACGACAAAGTTTAAACAAAAAAATATTGTGTACGGATATCAACTTCCTTCCATAAAAACGGATGGGTTGGAACCACATTTGTGCATTAAAAAATGTAACTGTCCGATATTCATTTATTGTTTTCTACGGATTAGTAATCTACCCTACATGGTAAACAAAACGTCGTCTTTTGTTTTTACGCGAAATGCCACAGTTTTCCAGAAATTAATGCGTTTATGATCTAATATTGGAAATACAGCATTCCATTATGCATTAATTTCTCGAAAACGGTGGCGTTTAGCATAAAAACATAAAACTGCCTTTTTGTTTACCACATACAGTAGATTACTAATCCGCAGGAAACAACAGCTATTAGACAGTTACATTTTTGAACGCACAAATGGGGTTCCAACTCATCGGTTTTATGAGGGCGTCGATATCCGCACCCAATATTTTATTGTTTGCACTTCGTTGTTCAACATCCAGAAAATGATATATTTATCTTTCATTCTTGATGAGTTACTAGCAGAACACGTCTGCTTTAGCGACACATTAAAGTGGTTGCTCACTTTAGGAAAATACGTAGGCTATTGGTCGTATTTGTTCTTCTACAGATTTTTGATGTGGTATCACCTGCCGGAATTTGACGGTGATGTTATTTGTGAACATTTCTTACATACCTCCTCGCACACCTGGGACGGCAGTGCTTGTTCGGCCTGCTGTGCCGAATGTGAGTGAAGTGGAGGAGGACAGCGGGCGTCGAGGTGACGAAGAATACATGACATGAGGGATTCAATTTGCGATGGTCGTAGGGCGTTATGCAACGTTGTAGAACAGAACGACAAACAGTAGCTATGGTTTCCATGCGAGTGGATTCAAATCATATACAATCGCGTCGCTCATGGCATGCACTGCCCGTGGCTTTGTGGCGTACACAATGTTCTTCAAAGTTTTCCACAGATAAAAATTCAACGGCGTTAAATCTGAAGGTGTGGGTGAATACTCGGTGTTCCTCGTCGGCCTATCCGCCTTCCAAGAAACGTTTCATCCGGGAGCGGCCGTACATCTCGATGTAATAAGGCGATGCACAGTCTTTCTGGAAAAAGCAATCGTCATCTGGGTAGCGTTGGTAAACAGCTGGCACAATGATTTCCTGCAAAGTGGCACGATAACTTTCACCCGTCACCATTCAATCAAAGAAGAACGGCCCCACAAGTCCCCTGACAGACATACCGCATCACACTGTTAACCTAGGAAGATTTAACTGCTTGCTCTACCACAGTGTAGGAATTTTCATCCGCCCAGTACACACAGTTATAGCGTTTGACAGTTCCATTCAGTTTAAAGGTTGCCTCATCGGACCACTCACATAAGCAAAATGTTTGTTGTCGTTGCATCTTTTCATAACCTGCTCACCTATCTGGGTCGTCTTCATTCATAGCATGAAGTAACGTGGGCATGTGTGACCTCCACTTTACTTATTTTAAATGCTATGGAAACTTGATTTTTTTGACACCTGATTCATGTGAAGCTTGCCCCCACATCGTCTGTCTTCGTTCTCTTCGTGCCGCACCGGACTTTCTTCACATCACACACAGTTCCGTCCCTTTCAAACATGTCGTGTAATCGTGTCATTGTTACATGTGATAGTGGCGCAATATCGAATTATGCCCTCAGTCGTCTCTGCACCTCATACATGTTCTCGAATTTCCAATCACACTTTGAAATCCACTTACTTTGCTCGAATGAAAACCTAGTCACCTCCGCCATTTCCTCTACAATTGTAATGCTGGCGCTCGTGATGACTGCAAACGGAACTGATAACAGCAGAATGATTACACGCGCTTGCACATACCCAACGTGATCGTTATAGCTTCAAATACACGCAGTCCCATCAGATTGTCTTTAATGGTTCCTCTTATTAACAGGAGGCCGCGGTGGCTGTGTGGTTAGACTGATCGCCTCCCACCAAAGCGAACCGGGTTTAATCCCTGGCCGGGTCACTCCCTGATTTTCGCAAGTGGAATCGTGCCGGACGATGCCGTTGGTCAGTGGGTTTTCTAAGGGATCTCCCGTTTCCCCCGCCCTTGCATTCCGGCGCTGCTCTATTCTCACCTCATTTCACCCTCATCGGCTGAGCGTCTGTCCAGGAGTTGGCGAGGTAATGAGTGACGGGTGGATTGTCGACCTTGGCCTGAAGTGTGCTGTCACGGTATGTTGCGTGCCCTGCAGCCTGCCTCAGTGTCACCCAAAGCGAGTTTATAAATTACGGAATAAAGCCCGTTAATCAGCTGGCGTGCAGTTCCTACTCTCAGAAGAATGTTATTGTCAAATTATCAAAGTACTTGATGTCCCAAAACCCTTTACACCATCGCATAATCGCAATGAAGGAGAAGTGCTTTTCGCGTGAAAGTAAAGTGGAATGAGGTAATAAGGTCTCAAATTTAAACGAAACTGCGGCGTCCCTAACTAAACACGCTCGCTAGGTGCCAAGGCGGGTGCTAACGTGCAAGTTATCGGAGATATTTGGCGATGGAGGCTATGTAGGAAGAAGTAGTCGTAATGTCACACCGTAAACAGTGTATAAATATTACGCACAGAAGACCATGGCTTGCCTGGACGGGGTGGGGGTCACGAGTTTAACTTAAAGTAAGAAAGTGTTGTTTTACGAAAGGGCTAATATTTTCAGCATAATAATAAAGGCAGATGCCACAAATGAAGTTGTAGAAGAAAGTGCTACGGGATAGGTCACTCATCGGTAACTTCGCTTACTGGTAACTATGTCCGCCGCGTCCATCGTGTGTTATTTCCATTGAGCGTGCTGAATGTATTTTACGCGGTATTGTATCGTGCGTTGGTTCTTTTTGTCAATATTCACTGCTAGTATTTGCGATGGTAGAGCACGTTGTTGTGGTAAGGTGGTCAGTGCTGTAATTGAATGTAAACAATGCTGTAGAAGTGTGATTTTTTTCCCTAATTTTAAGTGTTGCGTGTATGTTTGATGTGGAGAGCGCACCTAAGTGTGGCTTAGGGCATACAGGGGAAGGAATTCATGCAAGGAGGCGTGCATTGCGGCAGAGGGGGATTGGGCAGTCATGGTCGCGATTGCCGCCATGACTACGCCCCTAACTGCACTTATTACTAAGAAGCGGAAAAGCAAAGCCGGCGGACACAAGGGAAAAAAACACATTTAGTCGGACAAAAATATTCACGTGTAAACAACGGCCCCAGTGCATGTTATGTGGTGTTGCACACATCTCTCATACATACCTATGTACATAAAAAAAATGTATATGTAAATATATAGAAATAGTTAAAATGTGGGAGTTCGAAGTGAGCGCAGCATGTATGTATGTTAGTGTCAAAGAAAACATTAGATATGCAATTGTTACACACACACACACACACACATATATATATATATATATATATCACATTGATAAACCGTTTTACAAAGGAAAGTACACATGGCATAAGTGCATATTTATAATGCAGGGTCGTCACCGGTATCAACCACTTAATTTACATGGTCAAAAGCAAAATTGTCCGCCTAGTCCTTTGTTTGTGGCTTGCTTTTCGTTTTCCCTACACCACGGGATCTGCAGACACGCGTATCCAATGTAGAATATCCCTATTTGTGTTCATACGAGACGTTTTTCTAGCATGAAATAAGCGTACGTTTTTATATAGCTTATGGTTCGCTTCCAAAACATCCTCTGACAATTGCCCTGGAGGCAATGGTAAGTACTTGGTTATTGTACTGCCGTGTATTAACAATTTGTGTACTGTGGAACTCACTTTGTACCATCCGTAAATGTCTTCTAGCAGTTTTTCTGTATTCAAACAGTAATCTTGAAACTGTTGTACTTTCTCATAGTGACCACAAGACAGTGTGCACAGTATATGCGAAAACCTTTTTATTATCCTACTGTCCAATCCATTTGTGTCAGCGACTTTATCCGGGTTGTCAAAAAATGTTCTTGCGGTATTTCCATCATTACTGTTACCTCCCTCTTGCTTGGCCGATCATTTGCAAGACCCATCTCTTAGAGGAATTTGTGGGTTATCATATATTTCCGTGCTTTTGTAGAGGCCTTCGCGTCTTTTCTCCTTGCTGGCCATTGCTTTATGTCTAACTTATATATAATCTGCAGAAGAAACTCGAAAGATCGCAGGCACGCATGAAGAACCGAAATCCCGTGTTGATAGGCATGGATGTTACAGGGTCTTTTATCGACATTATCCAGGTTATTGATGTCTTTTGGTGTGATTTTGCAGATGTTACAAGCTTGCGTTGGTTTTGTTTCCGTCAAAGTGTTTACGGTTTTGCCATCAAGCATAGTACATAAGAGTACATGTGTAAAGTGCAGTTGCTTCGTATCAGATGCCCGAGAAATGTTTGTTGGGCGAAGTTCACGTATCTGTGCCTCAACACTGGCAAATTCCTGCTTCATATTCTCTTTAGTATCTTTTATCAGTCTGAAAGGTTATGGGCCAACAATATTTCGTACTGGACGTACTGGGATTGCGCTATAAAATGATTTTCGCGCCACGTTCTATACATGATATTTCCAAAGGAACCACTGTACACAGTATACTCTTGGAATCTCCGTATTTGTCATTGTTGCAGAGATGCCCATCACTTCCATCCAAGTATCATGTATAATACATGTTGATTGTGTCTATATTTTCGGGTAGTCGCTGCTCCTGAATATCGGACTGCACTTCATATAAACAGTTGACCGTGTGATCAAGCAATTCTTGTAATTGTCAATAGACTTCATTTTCATTGACAACTATATTTTCCGAATATCATTGTGTCTTTGCCTGTGAAATAACATTGTATGGCGGATATATGTTTCCACCTCTGATCTTGGCATCACACTGAATATTTAAATAATCTTCCTTCCCAAGATCTGAATCAACGATAAGGGCAAAGGCTTCTTCTGGAGTGTAAGGTGTGATTGTTGGAGCGACTCGTGTGCTTTCTTAATTCTCTTCAAACTCTGTGGAGATGACTGTGTTGCAAGCCTGATGACATCAGCAGCCATCCGTTTACCGCTCTTGATTAGGCTCTTCTGTGTGGCAAAGGCCAATTTTCCATGTTCTATTCTTGACACGAGAAGGCTGACGTGGTGAGCCTTCGTTCGATCAAACCTTCTGCAAACATGTGTTTTTGCCTGCCTCTTTTGTTTGTCGCATTTTCATCAGGTATGGTTGATGATATCTGTACATATCTTAAGCATATGAAACAGTATATTATAGATCAACTTACATGCGAGAAGGAAAAGGAAGGTGCAGTTAAATATAATATATGGTTGGACCGTAAATATACCAAATTAGAACCACATGAAAATTAATATAGTATAATATATGGTTGGACTGTAAATATACCGAATTAGAACCACATGCAAATGAATTTAGCGAGAGAGCCTTCAAGACCTCGAATGTACCTCTGTATAACACACACGAAATTGAAGATATTGTTGAAGCTAGTAGTACACAGAAAATTTGTCACGAGGAAGAAGAATGTATGGGAAAGAGTTCCGGTTGGACATTATATAAGATACACCAGCTACAGTTGAGAACAAATTTACTTACATCACTTGACAAATAGACGTATGCAGATTGAGAGCATGCAATCGAGATTGTGGAGGAGTCTGCATCGCGGAGGAGTCTGTTGTAGTAGAGTATGCTGAGTGGAGGAGTCCGCAGAGGGGAGGAGTCCGCAGAGAGGTGGAGTCTGCACTGCACAGCAGTACATGTGTTCAAGTTTGCTTATACTTTGGTTATGACTAATGCTAAAATAATAATACTATCACGACATTTATGATGGCCGTCGTCTCAAGAATCCTTCGATAGAGAACGGAGTTCGTGCCTTGGACCTGTACAAAATATTAATTCTCTTTCGGACTTTGACAAAAATCTGATAATTGGCTTTTCCTAGTGATGGACGTGCACCTAATATTAGCATTGATATGATAAATGAATAATGTTAAAATAATAATTTGACGCCATTCAAGATGGCCATCGGCTGAACATGTAATGTGTTCTTACATGTCAATATTGTAATGATTGTGTCAACTCTTCAGGGCTCCTTACTGCTAACCATGTTAAATGTTTTCCCTTTAATACATACAAGGAACGCCGAATCCAAAAGGATTGTGTGTGATGTTTTGATTATGATTATTATTATTATTATTATTATTAAAGTACCTTTACAATTCTGGTATGTTAGTTTTAGTATGGGTGTGTTTGACATCTCGTCTCCACCAACAGAAAAAAAAATACACGCAAGAGTCAGAAGTAAAAAAAAAAATATATGTATATATATTGACACAAAAATATACAATTTTTTCATTGAATTAAAACAATAAAAAACAAAGTAATATATTTATTTATATATTGTCACAGAAAAAATGTATAATTTTTTAATTTAAAAAAACATATAATTTTCTCTCTAGATGTTGGCGAGAAGCTCGGTGAACACACACACACACACACACACACACACATATAT
>NQII01004350.1:39024-55794 GCA_002778355.1 Clitarchus hookeri
CCCCCCCCCCTTCTATCTAACTCGGTCCTTTTCGATGCATCTTCCCGCAAGAAACACGTGCCAGCGTGATGGCAGCGCCCGAAGTTTGTGCGCCAGGCGCCAGGCAGTTGATGCGCGAGATTGACCTGAAGTAGAATGATATAGGAAGCCCACTAACGCGCTAGCAGCGAAAGATCTGATAACTACCTAGCGCAAATGGGAGATGCAAAGTGGCGGATTTCCAAACCTGAGAAATAGTTACAGATCACACGTCTTTTTATTTCGCAAGCATAGCTGCAGAAGGCGGAAGAAATTCTCTTTAGCCACACAATTAATCTTTCTTCCTGAGGGTTAGGTCGTTCCTGTTTTAAGTTTTCTTGATATGCTTTTAACTGATCCTTTATTTCTTAATTTATGTACAACATACTGAACTGTTGTGCGACTCTTATTTACGTTATATCCTATTTTTCCTTATCCTCTAGCGCTCAATTTACTATTCTTCCTTTTAGCGTGGAACCAAGTTACCCTTACCTGTATTTTTTTTTGTGGTTTTTTGCCCGCTGTATGCGATACAGGGGCAACGACGCGCACACGTCCCACAGTTGTTTACGCTAGACTCAAGGCCGTCACGACTAAATATTTACCAGTGTATGGATAGNGCCGTCACGACTAAATATTTACCAGTGTATGGATAGCAAAGTGACCTTCGTTTTGAGGTTACGTAGCTCTCATATTATTTTCACGTGCTGCGTTTGAAAGAAAATATTTTGTGCACTAGGTTTGTAAATTTTGCTCACATCAGTAATATAAAAAAATCTCATACAATAATTTTAATAATCTAATGAAAAAATAAGGGTGTATTATAATGGCCGAGGCTGTATAAAGACATGATATACGCAGTTTGAATAATTTGATCTTTTCGTGTTAATAAACAACATGAAAGGTTATCGTACGAGATGTTTTTATACCTTTTTCTACCATATTTTTTACCGACGTAAACAGTATTCAGAAAGGGAAATAAATACATCCATAGCAAATAAAAAATATTATAATTGCAAATGCAGTGCTTCGAACTTCGGACTGCTTGCCAGCTGCAAGATGGTTTCGTTGCATTTTCGCCTTCCTGCGTCGGATAAGAAAATTAAAATTATTAGAAAAGTAAATATTCGAAAATGTTGCTACTTACACTTATATGCATAAAAACACCGCGAAAGAAATCATTTCAGTGTTCACGAATGTTTACCTAACATTTTTTAGTCAACGTTAAAACATGGAACAACTTTCCCTCCTTCGTTGCCAACTTTACTGAGCGCATGCCGGTCAAGTGTGCCCGTTAAATACAGTGGCTCAAAAAAGTATTTATCTTTCCACAGACTTCGACAGAAAAGGGTATAGTATTGTCGGAACATTAACACTACATTATTTATTTACTGTGACAAAGATACAAAACATACGTAACATAACTACATTTTTCTCCTGTATGAACAGTAATGCACAAACAGGAAGAAGGTATATGCATAATTTCACCCCAAACAAGTATTCCTCTGCAATACACACATGCATTTATTTCTAGGGGTAATCTTTTTAAACTTTATTAGTTGGTAGGACATTCTTTCTTCTTTATGGTTTCCTGTAGCGTTCGTAAACATAGTGAGATTGATTTTATTGAGTTGTCGGTTGCTTCTGCGGGTATATTCTTCCATTCTTCTACCAATGCCTTCTTGAAATCATTTTATTCGAGATGGTATGAATTCTTACTCTTTCTTCTAGAATATGCCACAATGGGATTTATTTCCGGCGACTGTGGAGGCGTTGCCATCTAATGTGACGTGTTGTATAGTAACCACAGTTTTGTGTTTAGGATCGTTACCTGGGTGAAGACGTAGTCCCCAGTAAAGCCCATATCGATGTCACTCTTGGGCCGGCGAGACTTCAGAATGTTAATGTAGAGTTTGTGGTCCATGGTACCATCTATGAAACACAATTCGTCTACACCACTAACACTCATACACCCTCGAACAAATATGGAACTAAACCATATTTCGTTGTATCTGTGAGAATGGTTGTACCTAGTTAACAGCTTGTTCTCCACCAAACTATTGCTCGTCATCTGACTTGAGAAGGTTGAATGTAATTTCATCTGTCAATACGACCTTCCTCCAGTATTCATAGTTGTCGTTTTCCTGTTCCCTGGCATGGGAAAGTCACTTTTGCCTGTTCGTCTAGCTGTTATAGGTTTTCCTTTTGGCTATTCGGCCATTGTATCCGACTTCATGAAGCACATTTCGTATCGTTTGTGCTGTGATGTGCTGTCCTAATTCCTGCTCAACATCGGCTGTAATCTTCTGATCACTCAGTTTCGGGTGTACTTGTATCTGACTACGTTACGTTGTTCTCTTTTCTTTAGACTGGACAGGATGCCACTTCTCGTTTTGTTATCATACGTTCTAGTTTTATGAAACCTTTAGATGATGATCTGAACTGTACTGACGGTGTCTTTATAATTCCCGCTATATTTTGAGGTATTTTCGCTTTTAAAATCTCCTTACTGAAATTTCCTTTGCTTCTTCGGTTGTTTTCCTATTTTTTCTTCCCATTTCAGGTCAAGACTGCCATAAAATGTTTCACTAACGAAAACAAGCTGCCTTCTTCCCTCACACATCACAGAAAAGGCATCTTCTGAGTGAGTCACTATGTTGCCTAGACGAATACGTTTTTAGTCGACATTCCTTATAATGTCCGTGCTCTGATTGTAAACAACAGAACATATTAGCAAATATTAATATTATTTTAGAATTAAAACTTACAGCCTTTGAACAACCCATATTGGCAGTTGGTTCTTTGTTTTGCATATATTATGTACAACAATGTAATGTGAATAGCCAGAATAATACTTTCTTGAGCCTCTATATACGCAGATAGGGACAGTGTCATTTTTCGAAGGTTGATTTCAAAAGTACACACTACCGCGAACAGCCATTANCTATATACGCAGATAGGGACAGTGTCATTTTTCGAAGGTTGATTTCAAAAGTACACACTACCGCGAACAGCCATTAGTACAACGTGCTTATCTGTATCTGGTAGTAGTATATCGTTGTTTTGTTTTAATGAATTATATGTGAATAGAATTCTGTATCATTAGAATTGAGAACATTCCTAGGTTCAATGCGCTGCTTGGTTTGTTAAGAGGCGTGTAGATGAGGCGCGGCGTGGGGCCGGCCGAGGGCGTGCGTCACGCTACGCCGGCCGCGCTGATCGATCGCTGGGCCGCCGCAGTTGTCAGTGTGCCGGAGACCGCCGCCCTCCCCGCACACACAACTGAATTAATCACTCGGCTGAACAAACGACGAGCGCCCGCCCGTGTCAAAACACCGCCCAGCTCTTCTGCTCTCCCCAGTCGGCACAATTTTACCGTCACCGAATGAGCTGTTGCGACGTCACCCACGGCGGAACTGGGCCAACTGACCGTGGGTCTTCCGCGTTCATGTACTGCCGACCAAAAGTATGTGGTTTGTTCAATTTTGGGTGGAAATAATAAAAGTAAGAGAAAGTAAGTACAAGTTGAATAAAAAGGTTCTTGTTTTCCTGACTCTTCAAAAAAACACACTAAGTCACTTTCAAACTTTAGTCAAAAATAAAACTTATTAGGTGTTCGGAACAAGTTCATTAACCAGCAGAATGCATTCACGAGTTTCGAAATGGCGGCCGTTACCAAAGTCACAAAAAATGTTTTTTTTTATATATTGTATATAATTTTGCATTACAAAACATAATTACTGAAATAGTCGAATAAGTACACACTCATTTCCATAAACAATTTTACTTCACGGAGGAACCGTTGGATTCAAAAGAAATTTTGTTAGTGCGATGATACGGGCAAAAGAAAGACGCGAATACTACAACATTGCTCAAATACACTGGACAGCCAAAATAAATCTGTATAGGCGTGCATATGCAAATAACAGAGGTATGGAACCAATCAGAGTAACGTGATGCGGTCGACAGTGCCTATATAATACAACAAGCGTCTGGCACAGTTTCTAGATCGGTTACTGCTGCTACAATGGCAGGTTATCAAGATTTAAGTCAGTTTGAACATGGTGTTATAGNTGTTTTCCTGACTCTTCAAAAAAACACACTAAGTCACTTTCAAACTTTAGTCAAAAATAAAACTTATTAGGTGTTGGGAACAAGTTCATTAACCAGCAGAATGCATTCACGAGTTTCGAAATGGCGGCCGTTACCAAAGTCACAAAAAATGTTTTTTTTAAATATATTGTATATAATTTTGCATTACAAAACATAATTACTGAAATAGTCGAATAAGTACACACTCATTTCCATAAACAATTGTACTTCACGGAGGAACCGTTGGATTCAAAAGAAATTTTGTTAGTGCGATGATACGGGCAAAAGAAAGACGCGAATACTACAACATTGCTCAAATACACTGGACAGCCAAAATAAATCTGTATAGGCGTGCATATGCAAATAACAGAGGTATGGAACCAATCAGAGTAACGTGATGCGGTCGACAGTGCCTATATAATACAACAAGCGTCTGGCACAGTTTCTAGATCGGTTACTGCTGCTACAATGGCAGGTTATCAAGATTTAAGTCAGTTTGAACATGGTGTTATAGTCGGTGCACTAGAGATGGGACATAGCATCTCCGAGGTAGCGATAAAGATTGGATTTTTGTGTACAACCATTTCACGAGTGTACCGTGAATATCGGGAAGCTGCTAAAATATCAAATCTTCGACATCACTGCAGCCGGCAGAAAATCGTGAATGAACGGGATAAACGACGACCGACGAGAATCATTAAACTTGACAGACGTGCAACCCTTTCTCAATTTGGCGCCGATTTCAATGTTGGGTCATCAACAGGTGCCAGTGTGCGAACTATTCAACGGACCATCATTGATATGGGCTTTCAGAGTCGAATGCCCACTCTTGTACCGTTGTTGACTGCACGACACAAAGTTTTACGCCTCGTCTGGGCCCGCCAACACCGTCATTGGACTGTTGATGACTGGAAACACGTTGCCTGGTCTGACGAGTCTCGTTTCCAATTGTATCGGGCGGATGGACGTGTACGGGTATGGAGACATCCTCATGAATCCATGGACCCTACATGTCAACAGGGGACTGTTCAAGCTGGTGGAGGCTCTGTCATGGTATGGGGCGTGTGCANCCCTACATGTCAACAGGGGACTGTTCAAGCTGGTGGAGGCTCTGTAATTGTATGGGGGGGGGTGCAGTTGGCGTGAAATGGGACCCCTGATACGTCTAGTGACAGGTGACAGATACGTAAGCATCCTGTCCGATCATCTGCACCCATTCATGTCCATTGTGCATTTCGACGGACGTGGACAATTCCAGCAGGACAATGTGACACCCCATACGTCCACAGTTGCTACCGAGGGGCTCTAAGAACACTCTTCTGACTTTAGACACTTCCATTGGCCACCTAAATCACCAGATATGAACATTATTGAGCATATCTGNCTCTTCTGACTTTAGACACTTCCATTGGCCACCTAAATCACCAGATATGAACATTATTGAGCATATCTGGAATGCTTTGCAACGTGCTGTTCAGAAGAGATCTCCACCGCCTCGCACTCCTATGGATTTGTGAACTGCCCTGCAGGATTCATGGTGTGAATTGCCTCCTGCATACCTTCAGACATTAGTCGAGTCCATGCCACGTCGTCTTGTGGCACTTCTGTGTGTTCGTGGGGGCCTACACGATATTAGGCAGGTGTACCAGTTTTTTTCGCTCTTCAGTGTACAATAGCCGGCCACCTTTGGCACTGAAGAAAGGCACCTTCGGTACTTCGTCTACTGTCTCGTGCCTGATGCGTGTGTCAATACGATAAGGCATGGAATCACTATCTGCGGCAGATTTGCCCACAGTTGTTGCACATTGTGCTTCAGATCACGAACATTTTTTAACATGGATGAAGCTGGCATATTATTTAGTACCACCAATGTTTGCTAGGTTACAATCTGGTTGACCGAGCCGAAACCTGTCCCACGTTCCTGAGAAACCAGAGCTGTGTGTGGGAAAGCATTATCTTGCTAGAAACAGGCTCTTAACAACGAGGTCTTGAGAACCGATGAGGGTGAAATGAGGTGAGAATGGAGCAGCGCCGGAATGGAAGGGCAGGGGAAACGGGAGATCCCCGTGAAAACCCGCTGACCAGCGGCATCTTCTGGCACGATTCCCACTTGCGAAAATCCGACAGTGATCCGGCCGGGGATTGAATTCGGTTTGCCTTGGTGGGAGGCGAGCAATCTAACCGCTCAGCCACCGCTGTCCCAGGAGGCCTGAATCTGCTTGGCTCACGCACAACTCCGACACGATTCAGTGTACGAACGCCGAGTCGATCAATATTTGGTTACGAACGTTGGCTATAAGGTAAACAAAAGATTAATTTTACAAAAAAATAGGAATCTTGTTGTCAAAATTGCTTTTGTAGCGCAACAAAAATGTTTCTTAAATAATAAATACATATTTTTGTGATATTACGAATTAAGTCTTGTCTTTTAACTTAAAGTATCGAGAAGAGGAAACAAAAATTATTTTTATAATGCTTTCAAAAACAACTGCCAAAAAAAAAATAATACAGAAGGAAAAAACTTTCTAATTGTATTCACAAAAAACTCACTAGCACCGAGATTCGATATTGNAAAAAAAATAATACAGAAGGAAAAAACTTTCTAATTGTATTCACAAAAAACTCACTAGCACCGAGATTCGATATTGCAACCTCTGCATTACAAAGCACGCCCACAACCACTTCGTCGAACACATCTTATATTGTTTTAGTGGTGTGATTGTCGGTTATTAACTCGGGCAAGATGTTGGATGTCTGAAACATTTGATTCCGCGCTTTTATAGGATTCCTTCTGCGTAAGATTGANTTAACTCGGGCAAGATGTTGGATGTCTGAAACATTTGATTCCGCGCTTTTATAGGATTCCTTCTGCGTAAGATTGGCGGTTCATCTACGCTTTCGAGTTGTAAGTAACCTCGAACGCCCAGACAGATGATTATTTTCTGTTGCACCAGTCTCCTTGCAGCTCTATTGATGATTGCCCTTATCGTAGTGTAGTTGAAAGTTTGTCTCCGACGTTGTGATCCTTTCCCTTGTGAATTGAGTAACACTGATCTATCACATAAAGACACTGCATTTTCCTTATGCCTTGGACTCGTGGTGACTACTGCCCCGTAACACTGCACGAGACTAGTGAATGATCTGTAAACAACCTCACGTGGGCACTGCGTTAGATGGTGTTGTGTGTAACACACCAGTTGTGTGTAACACATCAGAACCGATGTGCAAATAAAAAGTTATCTGTGCCGATACTTTTTTTTGTTCAGAAAATACTTCCGTTTTTTTTATATACCTACGTGTTAAGGATGGGAAAAGTGTACAGTAATGTCTTTATGTTTTGACATAGCTGGGATGAAATAGGACATAATAATCCAACAGTGTCATGTGAAGAATATGGGCAAAAAAAGTGGCTGCGTATGGTGAGAAGAATGAATGTTTATTATGGCAAGTCACTAAATGCCAGAACACAATTGACTATTTTTAACTATTTTAAAATTTGTAAAAGAAAAAACCATGTATTGTACTTTACAATACAAATATGTAGTAATAAAAGTAAGTTTCGTGATATTCTGTACATAACATTGTATTTCAGTCTCAATCTAAATTTCGAAATTTTGGATCTCGAATTTTTTTTTCCCCGGTCCCTTCACGTTCGAACTATCCAAGTGTGTTCACATTAGGATGAAGCAAGATAATTTCATTTCACCAGCCAAAGTACAGTGCGGTGGCGCGAAGTGCGTGCTACTGCAGTAGCATGCATGCAGCTGAGTGTAGTGACTGTGACAGCAGGCGTCATCCAAGCTATAGTCTATTCGCGGTTTCTTCAAACCTTTGAAAAATCACCCCATGTACGACGTGTTTGCTTGTTTCCTCAATGCGTCGTACATCACGTGCGTTTAATACTTATGTTAAACACATAAAAAGCCTTTTATTTTTGGAAAAAATTTAGCTTTTAATTTTATTTATAAATTATAATATTTCATTTATAATAATATGAATTAAAAAACAGTGAGAAAATATGTGTGTTGGCAATGCCTAGTAATAAATCGTTCTATTGCAAAATATTATTAAAGTGAGTGCGCACGACTGCGGCGCGTTGTCCCTTTGGTGTACTTTTCTAGACTTGACTAAGCTTTGTTTTCATGAGGCGGAGAAATATCCTGAAAGTAGAACTTTAGTAGGGCTTCGGAAAAGTTTGAAGTAACCGTGAATGGACTACAGCGCTCTTTGCGTACAAGGAAGGAAAAGGCACAGGGGCGGTAAGTACACTGAGGCGAAATGGCGTGGCTGTTCCTTTGATGCGGGCGCTCTCATTCTCTGATTGGCTGCGCAACGCTCTTGAAGTGGATCTTATTTTTTATTGACTGCTGGGTGCTGCAAAAGGTTCCTTATTGGTGGGGTTTTTGCTGGGAAGTAAATTTCTGGCCGACGATTGGCGANCGTGTGTCAATACGATAAGGCATGGAATCACTATCTGCGGCAGATTTGCCCACAGTTGTTGCACATTGTGCTTCAGATCACGAACATTTTTTAACATGGATGAAGCTGGCATATTATTTAGTACCACCAATGTTTGCTAGGTTACAATCTGGTTGACCGAGCCGAAACCTGTCCCACGTTCCTGAGAAACCAGAGCTGTGTGTGGGAAAGCATTATCTTGCTAGAAACAGGCTCTTAACAACGAGGTCTTGAGAACCGATGAGGGTGAAATGAGGTGAGAATGGAGCAGCGCCGGAATGGAAGGGCAGGGGAAACGGGAGATCCCCGTGAAAACCCGCTGACCAGCGGCATCTTCTGGCACGATTCCCACTTGCGAAAATCCGACAGTGATCCGGCCGGGGATTGAATTCGGTTTGCCTTGGTGGGAGGCGAGCAATCTAACCGCTCAGCCACCGCTGTCCCAGGAGGCCTGAATCTGCTTGGCTCACGCACAACTCCGACACGATTCAGTGTACGAACGCCGAGTCGATCAATATTTGGTTACGAACGTTGGCTATAAGGTAAACAAAAGATTAATTTTACAAAAAAATAGGAATCTTGTTGTCAAAATTGCTTTTGTAGCGCAACAAAAATGTTTCTTAAATAATAAATACATATTTTTGTGATATTACGAATTAAGTCTTGTCTTTTAACTTAAAGTATCGAGAAGAGGAAACAAAAATTATTTTTATAATGCTTTCAAAAACAACTGCCAAAAAAAATAATACAGAAGGAAAAAACTTTCTAATTGTATTCACAAAAAACTCACTAGCACCGAGATTCGATATTGCAACCTCTGCATTACAAAGCACGCCCACAACCACTTCGTCGAACACATCTTATATTGTTTTAGTGGTGTGATTGTCGGTTATTAACTCGGGCAAGATGTTGGATGTCTGAAACATTTGATTCCGCGCTTTTATAGGATTCCTTCTGCGTAAGATTGACGGTTCATCTAAGCTTTCGAGTTGTAAGTAACCTCGAACGCCCAGACAGATGATTATATTCTGTTGCACCAGTCTCCTTGCAGCTCTATTGATGATTGCCCTTATCGTAGTGTAGTTGAAAGTTTGTCTCCGACGTTGTGATCCTTTCCCTTGTGAATTGAGTAACACTGATCTATCACATAAAGACACTGCATTTTCCTTATGCCTTGGACTCGTGGTGACTACTGCCCCGTAACACTGCACGAGACCAGTGAATGATCTGTAAACAACCTCACGTGGGCACTGCGTTAGATGGTGTTGTGTGTAACACACCAGTTGTGTGTAACACATCAGAACCGATGTGCAAATAAAAAGTTATCTGTGCCGATACTTTTTTTTGTTCAGAAAATACTTCCGTTTTTTTTATATACCTACGTGTTAAGGATGGGAAAAGTGTACAGTAATGTCTTTATGTTTTGACATAGCTGGGATGAAATAGGACATAATAATCCAACAGTGTCATGTGAAGAATATGGGCAAAAAAAAGTGGCTGCGTATGGTGAGAAGAGTGAATGTTTATTATGGCAAGTCACTAAATGCCAGAACACAATTGACTATTTTTAACTATTTTAAAATTTGTAAAAGAAAAAACCATGTATTGTACTTTACAATACAAATATGTAGTAATAAAAGTAAGTTTCGTGATATTCTGTACATAACATTGTATTTCAGTCTCAATCTAAATTTCGAAATTTTGGATCTCGAATTTTTTTTCCCCGGTCCCTTCACGTTCGAACTATCCAAGTGTGTTCACATTAGGATGAAGCAAGATAATTTCATTTCAACAGCCAAAGTACAGTGCGGTGGCGCGAAGTGCGTGCTACTGCAGTAGCATGCATGCAGCTGAGTGTAGTGGCTGTGACAGCAGGCGTCATCCAAGCTATAGTCTATTCGCGGTTTCTTCACACTTTTGAATTCAAACCTTTGAAAAATCACCCCATGTATGACGTGTTTGATTGTTTCCTTAATATTTCGCATATCACGTGCGTTTTATACTTATGTTAAACACATAAAAAGCCTTTTATGTTTGGAAAAAATTTAGCTTTTAATTTTATTTATAAATTATAATATTTCATTTATAATAATATGAATAAAAAACAGTGAGAAAATAGGTGTGTTGGCAATGCCTAGTAATAAATCGTTCTATTGCAAAATATTATTAAAGTGAGTGCGCACGACTGCGGCGCGTTGTCCCTTTGGTGTACTTTTCTAGACTTGACTAAGCTTTGTTTTCATGAGGCGGAGAAATATCCTGAAAGTAGAACTTTAGTAGGGCTTCGGAAAAGTTTGAAGTAATCGTGAATGGACTACAGCACTCTTTGCGTACAAGGAAGGAAAAGGCACAGAGGCGGTAAGTACACTGAGGCGAAATGGCGTGGCTGTTCCTTTGATGCGGGCGCTCTCATTCTCTGATTGGCTGCGCAACGCCCTTGAAGTGGACCTTATTTTTTTTTTTACTGCTGGGTGCTGCAAAAGGTTCCTTATTGGTGGGCTTTTTGCTGGGAAGTAAATTTCTGGCCGACGATTGGCGAAAGATATTCCGACATGTTGGTAGTTAGTAACGCCATTTTGTTGGCGTGTGCAGCTGGAGTTCGCAAAATTAGCAGCAAAGATGTGGAAGGCTAGGCAGGCCAATCAGAGATTCGCACGCAGTCTGTGCTGCGTAAAAAATTGAACACACTTTCCCAGTTTGTATGCAAGGTGTTNACTGCTGGGTGCTGCAAAAGGTTCCTTATTGGTGGGGTTTTTGCTGGGAAGTAAATTTCTGGCCGACGATTGGCGAAAGATATTCCGACATGTTGGTAGTTAGTAACGCCATTTTGTTGGCGTGTGCAGCTGGAGTTCGCAAAATTAGCAGCAAAGATGTGGAAGGCTAGGCAGGCCAATCAGAGATTCGCACGCAGTCTGTGCTGCGTAAAAAATTGAACACACTTTCCCAGTTTGTATGCAAGGTGTTTGGTGAGTTGACAACTGAACAAAATATTTCCTAGTTAAGAAATATATTGCTGCATACATTTGATTATGTTTTACCTTTTGTGTAAATCATAATGCCATGGTTGCAAGAAAACTGGGATATATGCGGACAATCTAAATGTCTTCCCATACTGAATTTTTGCGCCTGAAGAAACAACAAATAGGCCAATTGAAGCAGATATGAAAATGAAGCAAATAACACTAAAACATTCTACAAACCCTAAATGGTCTCGGTGTACAAAAGAGACGCAGCACCGCGAGTTACAGATGTGTCTACAATGCAACCACCCCGTGCTCCGGCTCATCAGCCTCCTCCGTCCACCTCGTCTCACTTGGTTGTCAACTGCCAACATAGTAGTTCCACTTCTACTCCTAACTCACCATCCAATTTTAATGTAGACACATCCCCAAAGGGGCCACGGTGGTTGAGCGGTTAGACTGCTCGCCTCCCATCTAGGCGAATATCAATCCCCGGCCGGGTCACTCCCGAATTTTCGCAAGTGGGAATCCTGCCGGACTATGCCACTGGTCGGCGGGTTTTCTCGGGATCTCCCGTTTCCCCATCCCGTGCATTCCGGCGCTGCTTCATTCTCACCTCATTTCACCTTCATCGGTTCTCAAGACCTCGTTGTTAAGAGCCGCCCAAATCTTTCAACTCAACTCAACCTTAAAAATTCCCCACGGCCTACGGAAAGACAATGTTCATATTACAAGACTGTATGCACAGTAATTGTGCAGGCTAGAGCTGCGAAAGTTGGAGTCACGAAGAAAAAGAAAATGACAACTCAAGAGTAATTCTGCGAGTAAGAAATATAAAGAATGCACCTATAGCTACCACAAACGATCAAAAGACTCTGCGAAGAAACCGGTAGAGTTACCTGTTAATTACATCAGTTCAGAAAAAGAGGATGACGTTCATGACGAGGCATGCTTCTACTGTAACGATTTATTTGCGAATTCCAAAATTGTAGAGGGTTGGGTAAAGTTCGCCCAGTGTCAAGTTTGGGCTCATAAGGCATGCATCGGTGTAGAGCCCAACGAATTTGAAACATTTTCTGTGATTCCGTATCGCCCCTTTTTTTCGGAAACAACATGACACCGGGGGTTCGCAAAACAATTGTGATAACTATACCCTATATGAATCATCGATAGGTAGTAATTCCATTCACCCGAAGATACCGGTGGTAGAGGTACGGGGATGAGCTTTGAAATTGCATATGGGAACAGGGGTTGTTCATGGTATCGTTTGATTGATCGTCTAAAAGGAAACAACATTTACTAAGACAGTTGTTTTCTGATGTGCATAGTTTACGCACAATAAAATAAATTATGTAGGCATATGATTTGGACGTGCGTAGTTTACACACTCTGAAAATGAACGAAAACTATTGCTATTCTTACTACAATCAAACGGAAATAAACGAAACATGTTGTTTTCCTGGCTCGCATTCCTAGTTTACGTACAATCAAAAGGACATCGGTTGTACTGTAAATATCGGGATGGTGTGAGAGAACCACTGTGATATGGAAACTGGGAACACTCATTCGCACACATCACTCTTCATAAGTGTTCATAAGTGTTCTAAATGTCGACCATCCTGTATCAGACACGATTCAGCTCTCCTTGTGTTCGCGGTTGCTCGGCGGACCTCAGCATTGATGAGAGATCCACATGCTGCTCTTATTCTGTCTTTCATGTCTTCCCTCGCTGTTGGACGCACGCAGTAGACGATGTCTTCAATTCTCCCCCACAAACAGAAATTATTTGGGGACAAGTTTGGAGAACATGGTGGCTAAGCTACACGACCCATTCGTCCAATCCACCATCTGGGGAATAACATGTCAGCAACTAGCAGAGCTCTGCGTGAAAAGTGAGCAGGACAGCCATCCTGTCGAAGCTACGGTGTTAAGCGCAGAGCGAGAGGGACATCTTCGATCAACTGACACAAAATATTCTTTAGGAAGTCTGCATAAGCTGCACCATTCAATTGCCATTAAAAAAATTATGGTCCTATGACACGATGTCTGAGAAGGCCACGCCAAGTATTAAGGCTCCACACATGTTGGTTATCCACTTGATGGAGGCAATGTGGGTTGGCTGCAGGCCAGTGATGGGTATTATGAATGTTAACGTCACCATTACTCTTGAATGTGGCCTCATCAGTCCACAAAATGCTGCAATGGAAAGCATGGTCCTTGCTCAGGTACCAGTTGCAGAAATCAATGCGCTTAGGAAAGTCATTATTCCCAAGTTCTTGGTGCAGTTGTACATTGTATGGATGTAAATGATTATCAACGAGGATTCTCCACACTGTACTTTGAGACAATTCTGAGTAGCGGGCAATCCTCTGTGTAGAATCATGAGGATTAACTACCATGGCTACAAGTACATCAACTGCCTTCTCGTCTCTCACAGGTCGTCTGATACGACGACGTTTATTGCGTGTCGGTTGCACTAGCCCGGTTGTGCGCACGTGACATGCAAGATGCTGGAAGACATTGTATGAGTGATGGACGCGCTGTGGGTTTCTCTCTGCGTACAAACGGGCAGCAGCTCCACAGTTTCGACGACATTCTCCTAGTATGATCATCATGTCAAATGCTTCTTCGTTTGTAAACGACATTCCATTCAGAAAGCAATACCACAGACAGGCAATGTCTGACACTGAAACAACACACACGATAAACTGTTGCAATTTAACCCGAATGATTGACTGAATGAACGAACTTTCGATTGTCAGTTAACTTGCATGCAAAACCTGCAGTTCCTGTAAGTGGTAGATGGTTTATCTGGTTGTTGCATAGTGCTGCATCATTCTCCGCGTTTGCTCGGAAACAGTTTCATACCTACTACACGAGTCCATGCAGTAAGGCACTTAGGTCACTGCTAGTATCAAAGCGAGTCTCACACCCCAACCGGAAATGCCATAATCGCGCACATTGTGTATCTGATGTGCATAGTTTACGCACAACCAATTATAAGGGGATAAACTTAAATATTATTACTAGACTGTTTCCGAACAAAAGCGGAGAATGAGGCAGCACTAAGCAGCAAGCAGATAAGCCATCTACCACTTACAGGAACTGCAGGTTTTGCATGCAAGTTAACTGACAATCGAAAGTACGTTCATTCAGACAGTTATTCGTTTTACATTGTTTGAAAGACAGAATCAAAGCAGAATGTTGTTCTCTCATCATTGCTGAGGTCCATCGAGCAACCGTGAATGACTGAGAGTAGAGTCGTGTCTGATACAGGATGGTTGACATTTAGAACACTTATGAAGAGTGCTGTGTGCGAATGAGTGTTCCCAGTTCTTGGTAGTTCTCACACCATACCGGTATTTACAGTACATCCGACGTCCTTTTGATTGTACGTAAACTTGATATGCACGTCAGAAACACAGCATGTTTCGTTGATTTCCGTTTGAATGTAGTAAAAAAACACGTGTACGATCAATTTTCATTGTGCGTAAACTACGCACGTCCAAATCATATGCTTACATGATTTATTTTATTGTGCGTAACCTATGCACGTCAGAAAACAACTGTCTTAGTAAGTGTTGTTTCCTTTTAGACGATCTATCCAACGATACCATATTCGAGCCCTGTTCCTATTTGTAATGTCAAAGCTCACCCCCGTACCTCTACCTCCGCTATGTTCGGAGGAATGGGATTACTACCAATCGATGCTTCATATAGGGGGTTATAGTTATCAAAAAAATGTTCGCGAACTCCGGGTGTCGTGTTGTTTCCGAGAACATGGGGTGATAAGGGTGCTGTGAATCATCCTTTTTTNAATGTTCGCGAACTCCGGGTGTCGTGTTGTTTCCGAGAACATGGGGTGATAAGGGTGCTGTGAATCATCCTTTTTTGTGTTATTCTTGTATATACAGGATAATGTATATTTTTAAATAAAATAAGAGAAATGGTTTAATTTATAAAAAAATGCTTGTATGGCTTGACATAAATTATTATCATTAGAATAAAAAAGGAACGTTTGGGACAAGGTAGTGGAGCGTCGAAGTTTGGAGCTCATCATGCTCTGTCATTCCNGTAGTGGAGCGTCGAAGTTTGGAGCTCATCATGCTCTGTCATTCCGGTCGGCCGGCAGCCCCTTGTCCGCCATGTTGGATGACGGTGACTCTGGCCCATTGACCTCTAACCTTGAAACCCCCAAAAATCTAACTTTTTTGAAAAATGTATAAACCATTAAAACAATTATTTAGAAATCTATAAAATAATTAGTAAAACAATTTGAAAAACATTATTTTAAAAAGTTACAACTCCGGAGGTTTCCCCCAGCACCACGTCCAGCAGACGACTGACCACCACCAATGATTCTCATTGGTTAATTAGTCGGTTCCACTCCATCCCCACCTCTTCCCCTTTCCAATATATTTAATTGCCCAATTTTCCACCCCCACCAATGTTTCTCATTGGTTAATTACTCACCTTTGTTCGACCAATTAGTCGGTCAATTACTCGTATTCGCTTAATGCCCTCCACCTCCATCATCAATTACTCATTCGTTCGACCCTCTTACCACCTCGCCTTTGCTCTTTTCGTCATCTGCACTCCACCCGCCACATTGGTTTTTCTTTTGTCATTTGTTTATATTAGAGAGCTAGTGTATTAATAATAAATTTATTCACCGGGTGAGCTGCCGATTTAGCCACCGGCCGCAGCCATATCTGTTTTTAAAGTATAGGTGGTGCTGTCGGTGCTCTTTATTTTGGATTCTATTTTCAACACTTATGTGGCGTTAATTTCGCGACTTCGTCGCCAGGTGAGCTGGTGGCACCCTCTCATTCTGTCAATTTAACCGCGAGGTGAGCTCTCGGCACTCATATTTGTTTCATAGACGTAGGAAAATTGGTAATTTTCCATCTTCATTAAAAAATTATTTTTGCAATTAGCAGTATACCTATATTCATAATTCATTAAATCGATATTTTTATTTTAAAATGTAATAAAGAAGAAATGAATACGGCCTTTTGAGAAGGAGCGAGTTGCTAGGGCAAATGGAAACAAGCAAGGACTCGGCCAAGAAACCATCCCAGCATTCACCTGGACTGATATTTAATACACAAATTCGGCCGAACGATTGAGAATCGAACCCGGTTTCCACTGGTGTTGATTTGTGTTTGGAGATATCATCTGTGTTCATTATCCTATGAATTAAAGTTAACGTGTGTGAGAAATAAAACATGCTGCTGGAGCG
>NQII01004350.1:64269-101359 GCA_002778355.1 Clitarchus hookeri
CATATGCAGCACTGCATGGGTCACCTCGTCCTCACTGCATGGTAGAGGCATGTTTGTGTGCATGTAGTATACTGCACACTTCCCGGGCATTGTACAGACGCCCATTTGCTGGCAGTGCTCATATGCTACAGGATTATGGGCCAGCACACAATGAGCTATGGCATCGCAGTTCTCACTGTATCCTCCCCCACACAGAATTCAAGGGTATAAAGAGGAGACATCGAGAACGCACAAGAGGCAGGAAAGAGACTGGGAGAATTCTGAGGCAACCCCACAGGATAGTTCCTGGCATTCTAGCGGGGACCTGGGAGGTATAGAATGGATACAACCCTGTTGTTCTGGCATATACTAGGGAGGGATAACACGAAGTAAACCCTTTCATCATGTTGGGGATATGGGAGGGATATCCTGGCATCTTGGTGGAGAAATGAGGACAGCCTGGCATCCTGGCAGGGACCTGGGTGGGTTAGCACGGAGGAAACCGTCCACATGCGGGAGGGGTAGCATGGAGAAAAGCTCGGGGACCTGGGAGCGGTAGCATGAAGAAAACCCTCCACATGGAATGCATGAGCATGAAGTGGTGACATCCAGTAGGAAGGAATAAGAGTGTGAGGTAATAAAGGAGATCGGAAGGACTCTGAGAAAAACCCCACACAGAATGCAAGAGTGTGAGGTCGGGTCGTTCAAGATGGCCGCCATTGACTAGGAATGACAGAAATATTTTTANCCGCCATTGACCAGGAATGACAGAAATATTTTTAATAAGGGACAATCGTACTTTAATTAATATTAAATTTATAGTATTTGTGCAATCGGTTGTAATTACAGTTTTTAAACAAAAAAATTGATTTACTAAACTATGCATTTTGGTATACTATACTGCTAATTGTAAAAATTTTAAATATGATTAAAAATGATCGATTTTACTATGTCTGTGAAACAAATACGAATGACAACAGCTCACATCGCTGCTAAATTGACAGANTAAAAATGATCGATTTTACTATGTCTGTGAAACAAATACGAATGACAACAGCTCACATCGCTGCTAAATTGACAGAATTAACAGTTGCCGACAGCTCGGCTGGCGAATAAATGGAGAAATTAACGCCATATATGAGTTCAAAATAGAATCCAATATGAATGGCGCCGACATCACCACCTATACCTTTAAAAAAAATCATGACTGCCGCCTGGTGGCTGAATCGGCAGCTCGCCTGGTGACGAAATCTGTTGTTAAAGTGTTGCATGTCGCTGCCCGGTCTTTCCTTCGCGTGGGAAGGCGCCGAGAGCTGGATGTCAAGTTTGTAATGTTAGACGAAGCGAGCGGCCTATCATAAAGGACGCTACTGCACACGCCGATAAACTTATCGCAGCTCGCGCCTAGCTGACCCTGAGAAGTTCATATTTCTCCATTTATCGCGCAGGAATGTCATCACCTTTACCTTTCTCACAACAACTTGGATGGCCGAGAACGTTCTAGACGGCACCTACCTCAAGTATAAATACCAAGTGCGGGTTTCTGAGGGAGGAGTGATTAAGAGCCGAGAGTTTGGTGTCTCGTGCGACCTTAAGCGACAGATGGGCGATTCCGGATTGGCGAAGGATGACTGCAGCTATCTGCTGATCTACGGAATTGTGGACTGGATGCGTGAGTGAAAAGACATTCAGGACAATGGAAATAGACAGTTTTAACTAAACGTTTGGAAATAATTGGAGTAGTTTAAAGGACATTAGCATGAGTAAATACTGTGATAAAGACTTTAATTTAAATTGAGATATGANAATAATTGGAGTAGTTTAAAGGACATTAGCATGAGTAAATACTGTGATAAAGACTTTAATTTAAATTGAGATATGATCCTTATTGAGCAGAAGATTTAATTACTAAGAGTCAATAGGACGCTCAGGCGTGTAGATAGCAGATGTTTGACTGTTTGTAGTATTGAGAATAAATATAATTATTGAATTTAGTTCTTTTATGTTTATTAAGACCTCCATCCCTCACGAACTAGGTTACTCCCCTCAGGCGTCCATGTAACATTACACTAGTGCCAGCGAGGTGTTGAAAATATAAACAAATGACAAAAGAAAAAANAATAATTGGAGTAGTTTAAAGGACATTAGCATGAGTAAATACTGTGATAAAGACTTTAATTTAAATTGAGATATGTTCCTTATTGAGCAGAAGATTTAATTACTAAGAGTCAATAGCACGCTCAGGCGTGTAGATAGCAGATGTTTGACTGTTTGTAGTATTGAGAATAAATATAATTATTGAATTTAGTTCTTTTATGTTTATTAAGACCTCCATCCCTCACGAACTAGGTTACGCCCCTCAGGCGTCCATGTAACATTACACTAGTGCCAGCGAGGTGTTGAAAATATAAACAAATGACAAAAGAAAAAATCGATAGGTTGGTGGAGTGCAGACGAAGGAATGGGCAAATGTGTAGTGGTAAGGGGGTCGAACGCATATGAGTAATTGGAGGTGGGGTGGAGGGGTTCAAGCGAACGCGGGTAATTGACCGACTAATTGGTCGAACGAAGGTGAGTAATTAGCCAATGAGAAACATTGTCAGGGGTCGAACTAATATGAGTAATCGGCGTAGGCTTGCCGACTAATCATTTGGTCGAACGAAGGTGAGTAGGTAATTAACCAATGAGAAACATTGGTGGGGGTGGAGAGCAATTTGGCAATTAAATAATATTGTAAGGTGTAAGTGAGGGGGTGGAGGGGAACCGACTAATTAACCCATGATAATCATTTAAGAGGGGCAGTCGTCTGCTGGACATGATCTCGGGAAAACCTTCAGAGTTGTATTTTTTAATAAATTTTTTATACATTTTGAAATAATAATTTTTAAATATTTATAAATGTTTTGGAAGTGTTTGGGATTTTCAAGGTTAAATTTTAATGGGTTCAGGGTCACTGACATCCAACATGGTGGACAAGATTGCCGCTGGCTGACCAGAATGACTGCATGAACAGCTTCGAGCTCCGACGCCCCATGTCCTTATCCCAAACTTCCCTTTTTATTCTACTGGTATATCTTTGTGTACATGAGTGGGTGTGTATATATATATATACATACATACACACACACACACTCATATAGTGGGCATACTGCTCGTCACTTCCAGTCATAACATTGAGCCTACAGAAACTGTACATACAGAAGTATAGGTGACAGTTGGGTAAAACTGAATAAGATTGGCTGAGTGCCTGTAGTTTCTTTAAGGTGATGGTGTGTGTGTGTGTGTATGTGTGTGTGCGTGTGAGTGCGTGCGCGTGTGTGTGTGTGCGCGCGCGCGCTTCAGTGTACAAACAATGGTGAAGTTTAAAAATGTCGTGTTCGAATTTACCATTTAGTATTTTAGTATTTAGTACCGTTCAATTCGTACACCGTCGATAGTCACTTGTTAAAAGATGGTTTCGATTTGGTAATTTGGTATTTTAATAAATTTCGCTACATACTAATAACTTAAATACTAAGTACGTCATCATTTTAGTCGACTAATTCTGGTCACCTGACGTTTTAGTAAACTATAAGTGCCAATTCGGACGCGGCCTAAGTCTATCGTATAAGTAATTTAACTCGCGAATTTTTCCTGCCACTAATAATAGTTTAATTCCAGTGAATAGCAGCAGTGAAAGTCGCTACAAACTTAACTTATTTTCCGGCTCTTACTAGCTAACCCTTATTTAACCTAACCAACATATACCTGCCTCATTCTTCCGGAGTAACATATTCCGTCAGTGATATATGTTACTGCAAATTATATATACAAGTGGAATTGGCATCGTGCCTACTCTTGGCATTTAAAATATATTTTGATATTCGTAATTTTATAAATAGCAATGTATCGGGCTGGGTTTGTAATGCAATTCATTTTTTGCCCGGCACCCTTATGCTGTTTGTACAGCTGTAGTTAGTGCTCCACGTTATCGTGTTTGACTTTCGGGTTTTAATCTAAAATAAAAGAATCCAAATCAGCTTCAATGTCGTTACAGAATCGGCCGAGTTTCGCCCGGTGCCTTGTATCTAGACGCGACAATTAATTCTACCCCTTCTCACGTAGTTATCACTGCTGACTGTTAGGAAGTCCCGAGCTTACAAAATCACTGCGACTATGTACGTACATCCAGCACGACGAGAACACTGCGCTCCAGTTCAGAGTCTGCGCGTTGTGGCGCTGCACATAGAAATGTCGCTCTTATCGCTCCCGCGCTTTTCGGCCTTATATGTGGAAAATAGCTCCAGGTGGACGGGTTCCTTAAGGAAACTCTGAAACTGCACACGACCTGTAACGTTGTGAACTAGATTAGTGGCATACATAAGATTTTCTCCTGGAAGGGGACACGAGAACAAGATGACTTGTGTGCTTTTGTTAATTCCCTCTCCCCCAACCAATTTATGGTGCTTAGAAATATGTGCTCATTGCGCGAGCTCATTTAAAGTATTTCGCCGTGACTCTTTTCAGTAGCGCAGTAGTAACAAGCCTAGAGGTAAGTCTTAAAATATTTTAAAAAAATTATGCATCTACTTCAAAACTATTGGAAGATAAAAGTGGCATGAACGACGGATTCCAGATACTTATGTTTTCAGACCAAATATAACCTCTATTGAATTGCTATGTTCCTCGTTAATATCACGTGCACTTAAAAAATGTAAAGCTGGCATGTTTTGGTTAGCATAAATATTTGTCATAGTTTTAACAAATAAATAAAATACTCCTTTGGGATGGCATGTCAGCCCCTCCCGTAACTACGTCGCTGACTAGCCTATGAGAGGCCGCACTCTCGCTTATTAATTAAATGTCGAAACATGTGAGGCAGGAGTTATGGTGGGTTCACAATCAAAATACGTAAGCACAGAGCATAGAACATAACAGTAGAACATTCATACGACCAGAATTCTTGTGCGAAATATATTCACAATAGAATACTTATGTATTATTTAGCCAGTGAAATGTTTGCGACGAGTCCGGCGTCAGTTGGCAGTGTTGATAAATAACGGATTTTACTAACAGATTGCGATATTGTGTTTAAAATCGACAATAATTAAAAATATTTTGAATTTTTGTTTTTATTTAAAATTTCTGCTTTTGCGATAGTAATCACGTGGATAACCTTTAAAAAAACTTAGCTGGCAAACTCCCACTTGTTCTTTCCTCTAAATTTATATTGTTATGCGTGCGGACTTTCGCATTGGACGCGGACTCCTGTTATGCATGGTCTGGCGAGACCATGGCTGACCCACCTCTCTCCCCCTCACACTAAGGTGGTTTGCTCCGTCGCACGGCAGTCGGGGGAATGATATACAGCCGACTTGGCTGGCGTCACAGCCCCCCCCCCCCCCCCCCCCCCCCCCCCNCGGCATTTGGAGAAATTTCTCTGCAATGACCGAAGACACTCTAAATGCCGCCGCGGCCGGAGGATCGACAGTCTTATGTGGAAGTCATCTGGCTGAAGTACAGTTGTCGCATAAGTCTGGTGCAGTGAGAGACAACAGCGGAGAGGATGGACGACGACGGAGGTTTGCGAGACGGCGGCCAATGAGTGTTTTGTGCGGTGTGGACAGACGAGAGGGCGTGGTACCCAGGGCTACTGTGCATGAGAGTGCTCGGAGATGTCCAGGACATTGTGGACTGGTGGGATCTGGACTAAACGGAGGTTGTACTGTATGAAAATGTGGTACGGACTTATTAGAACTGTCATAAACATATAATTTATAAAATAATTCAATATGTTTTTATACTGTTTTGGGACTGATTTTAGTCATTTAATTACATTAATTTCTTTGAGGTAACTGTAAATTGTATTGATTGAATTTAATAATTGTAAATAGGAAGTGATGGGAATTTATTGTGGGATATTGAGTCCAGAGATATTTCNGTATTGATTGAATTTAATAATTGTAAATAGGAAGTGATGGGAATTTATTGTGGGATATTGAGTCCAGAGATATTTCGTTTGTAATTATTGTAAATAAATTAGGAAATTATAATTAACTCATTTATTTAATCAAGACCTCCGTCCCCTAAAGANGTTTGTAATTATTGTAAATAAATTAGGAAATTATAATTAACTCATTTATTTAATCAAGACCTCCGTCCCCTAAAGAACCTGGCTAAGTAAAACCACTGAATTTGAAAGAATTGTAACAATATCTTGCAACATTTTTTCGTTGCTGCAGTATAATGTTCTTCCATTTTAAATAAACAACTTCATTGAGAATTTT
Organism: Clitarchus hookeri; assembly: GCA_002778355.1. Classification (NCBI taxonomy): domain Eukaryota; kingdom Metazoa; phylum Arthropoda; class Insecta; order Phasmatodea; family Phasmatidae; genus Clitarchus; species Clitarchus hookeri. The sequence continues at coordinate 70,515 of NQII01004350.1, forward strand.
ATACTCCGCTCAATAAATGAAATATAACCATTTCATTTGTGTACGTCAGGAACTCTCATGCACACGACCTGTTATACGCAGTTGTGAATCAACAGGTTCGGAAACATGGCGGTCGATTCTTGTGCACACTACCCATTCTCTGTGTTACTATTATGCTTCCAATTGTGAACCAAGCTTTAAGCTGGGTTATACTNTCTTGTGCACACTACCCATTCTCTGTGTTACTATTATGCTTCCAATTGTGAACCAAGCTTTAAGCTGGGTTATACTGTAAAAAAATATGCGTTAAAAAGTATGCAGTAAACGCTAGTCTGGCATACGGAAACGCTTCTCCTCTATTTGCAGTTTGCAATTAATGTTTTGATTCTTAATTCCAGCGAATAGAAACAGGCGACAAGCCTGTCATGTTTAATTTTGTTCCTAACCGAACGTTGTATATCACAACCATATTTAAGCAGATCATACTTCAAAGCCAGCGTTTTCTGTCGGAGCAGTTAATTTTTGCGAACAAATATGTGCACGCACAAGCCTTTCTAATATTTTTTATACTTAAATTATTATGAATAACAGTTCTCGCCAACACCGACTGCTCTGTTCTGATTGATCACTGCCTCACAAGTATCAGTCTTTACTAATATTATAAATGCGAAAGTCTGTGAGAGTGTGTTTGTTACCACTCAGCTCCATAACGGATGAACGGATTTTGATGAAATTAAGTATGTAGGTAATTTAGGTCCTGGAATAGGACATATGATACTTTTTGTCCCAGAAAATTGTAGAGTTCCTGTGGAATAACAACAAAACGTAATTCTGCAATGGCTGGGAACGTGACCGAAATATTTTTTCCTCTGGTGTTATAGTTTATCAGGTCGCCCAAGGACCTCTGAAATGGCTTAACGACTGCTTTCATTCGATAGCAACCGGGACCGAATATTTAACGTGCCCTCCGAAGCCCGGAAGCGCTCAGATGTTATGCCACTAAACGGTCACCCATCCAAATGTGTGCCGCTGGGAACGTTGCTTAACTTTGGTGATAGATTAAAATCCCTCAGTCAAGCGCAAAAAGTAGTACCTTGGTACACCTATTTCTAAAGCTACAACTTGATGAAACTCACGTTTTGATTTTCATACATCGACGCTAGAAAGCGGAAATGTGGTAACTACGCAATAGTTGCACAGATACACTCCAAAAACAATACCCTACATCTTGGCTATCGGGTAAAAAATATTACCTTCCTTTTGAGTTGCCTTAATCAGTTAAAAAACCTAGGTTAACATAGTAGAATTTTATAATTCTGTTTTCACATAAATTAATTGTCTTTTCCCAATTTATTTATTAGTGTAACGCTGTAAAGCTCAATTGTACCCGGGCGAAGCCGGGCCGGATCGTTAGTTAAGATATAAAATATAATTATTTCTTTTAACGCTTAAGGAAATCTCAACAACGCACACGGCCTGCTAAGTTCCATTGGACACCAATAAGTAAGATAACACACTTTCAGTTCTTCTGCACACGAAATAACGGTTAATTCAACGCTAACTTTTTCTATTATATAAAGCCAGCTTTAGTCGGTGCAGCGTGGAGCGAGGGGCAGCTCGACGGTGCCGGGCTGGCAGGCGGTGGAGGCGGGTATTTGCATGCAGCGTGTCGGGGAGAACCGGTTGCGCGGCCCAAGGTTCCCGCCGGCCCGGGGCACTGGCCGCTCGCTGCCCGCGGCTCCCCCCTCGTCATCTACCTTGTTCATGCATAAGCCGTACCAACTACCACGGTCGTGAGGGGGTGGAGACTAAGCTAATACAATAGCAGCCAAGATATACGTTAAAACTATATGTGCTTGTGATCCATATTAAAGGTTGTTCACTTTAGTGAGCACTTTTTAAATCAACCTTTCAAAAATTTTACTGTCCTTACCTGCATATATTTTAACGGACAGATTTATCGGCATGCGTTTTGTTTAGTTGGAAACGAGGGAAGGGAAGTAATTTAATGTATTAACTTGTAATTTTGAAACTGTTAATTAGACTTCTTTGAACACTGAAATTATTTCTTGTGCTTTATTTTTGTTTAATGCACGTNTAATTTTGAAACTGTTAATTAGACTTCTTTGAACACTGAAATTATTTCTTGTGCTTTATTTTTGTTTAATGCACGTACATGTAAGAATAGCAAATTTGTAAAATGCTTTATTTATTTTTCTAATAATTTCTAGTTTCACTTGTTTGACGCATGAATAAAGTGATCACGCCCTTGGCAATGTTAATTTTACCTATAGTGGAAGAATACACAATGTTCATACAAATAGATCTTAAGCATGGCTTTCAGAAGTGCTCAATTTACCATGAATAGCCTATATGACAATGTACACAATGTAAGGGTTCTGCCTGCCTGCAGCTAATTTGCATGTTCGAGGCATCAAAATGCATGGGCTGTAAAGCCGACTCTTGTTCGCTCACCACTTGCCTCGTCGCCTTTACGCGCGAGGCGTTCAACTGGCGTGCAGTCTTTCCATCAGCGACTTGCATGGATGTGGCTTTAAGGGCACTGCCTACCGGCTAGCAGCTGCAAAATTTTAATAGGAAATCCCATGTTAAGGAAATGTTGCCTCAGTGTNAAGGGCACTGCCTACCGGCTAGCAGCTGCAAAATTTTAATAGGAAATCCCATGTTAAGGAAATGTTGCCTCAGTGTGTTAATTTTCAAGATAGGCGTTTCAACAAATTGTACTCTTCACAAAATATTTAGGAGAAATCCCCTACGAGTGTATNGTTAATTTTCAAGATAGGCGTTTCAACAAATTGTACTCTTCACAAAATATTTAGGAGAAATCCCCTACGAGTGTATATCTTCAATGTAGGTGGGCAATATGTACTTTTTTGTAAAACATATATTTTTAAAATTCCTTGCAATCAAGTTATACATGTTATGGAAACATCTCTGTTGTAGGGAACTTCTAAAAAAATTTGTGAAAATGTGTTTTATTTCATACGCCTATCTTCAAAATTAACGCACCTAGGCAAAATTTCCTTAACGTGGGATTTCCTATTTCAATTTTGCAGCTGCTAGCCGTAGGCAGCGCCCTTTAGCGGTGACTCTAAATTTTTAAGGCACACTAATAAAGATAAAAATATGATGCATGTCCAATAATAACTCTAGTTTCTGTATATAAAATTCAGTAGCTAAAACTGATTCTGAAAATTCCCGTTTTGGCCATTTTCACGCCCAAAATAATAATCCTTAGAGTGGGAATGAGAACTTGAAACTTGTCTTTGGGCGTAAAACATTTATAAAATACAAAATATCCAAAAGATTTTTAATCATGTGTTTTCTACTAAAGTTCTGCAACGCACTTCATGCACCAGCCAGGCAATTAAGAGACTGGGTCCTAACTTATTTTGAGTTATGTTGCATGAAAAGTACTCCAAAACACTTAGGCTAAGTTAAATTTTTCCTTTTGTTGGGGAGGGGGGAGGTGTGAGAAAAATGGATTTGTTCATTTATATGAAAAGTTATAATATATTCTAATACTATCAGAATCTTTTTTTTATAGCTGATAATACATGACATTACAATTAAAATATGTACTTTTTTGTATGGTAGTAGTAAGTATCTCAGAATAAGACATTTTTCTCATTGTTTGTTTGTGATCATATAAAAGTTTAAAATTAATTTTCTAATGAAATTATGATAAACTGACATTGGTATAACTATTTTGTTTTNCTAATGAAATTATGATAAACTGACATTGGTATAACTATTTCGTTCTCACATTTCCATATGAGAAATATGTAAATATTCAGATTTATGCTCCTCACCACACATTCCTACATGTCATCTGGTATTTGTTTTACTAGATGGTTGTGTTGCTCCTTTCTGACATATCATCATAAAATATCTTAAGTCGTCCATATTGAGGAAAAGTGTGTATATTTTGATTTTTTTATGTTCAAGAAAAATTTTCAGTTCAGCTTGAAACACTATTAAAGTATAAGAATTCTAATTGCACAAAATTTTTCCACTTTTTAAACAATTTTAAGAGGATATATTCGCCAGTATTTATGCAGGACGTTGTAATATTCAGTATTTCACAGATTTTTATTTTATTTTTATTCAAAAGAAATATTTGGTGTCCTGGTTTGGTAGAGTATTTCAGGAGGAATGTATTGTATGTTTCTCAGTGGCATAGCTAGAGTGGTTGCCCACAGAGGTCNAATATTTGGTGTCCTGGTTTGGTAGAGTATTTCAGGAGGAATGTATTGTATGTTTCTCAGTGGCATAGCTAGAGTGGTTGTCCACAGAGGTCGGGTCCCTCCCCAAGACAAATAAATAAATTGAGAATAGAATTTTCACCCAACACTGAAATATATGTAATGATACTCTTAGAGCAGATGGGAAACCGCCAAGCTAAGCTGTGTTTTTTTTTTTTTTTACAATTCAACATTCTTCCCTCCCCAAGACAGAGCGATTTTGCTCCCCAAAACATCTCCGTAAGTGAGAGGTCTCTAGGTCGGGAAAACCTCATAAACCGACCCTGGGAATATATCAGGACTTTGTGTGTACCCATGAAATCGCCCATTCTGTTTTTGCTCTTGGAAAGAAAGGCATTACAGACATAAAATTTAATTTATTTATTTTGAAACCAGAAANGCCCATTCTGTTTTTGCTCTTGGAAAGAAAGGCATTACAGACATAAAATTTAATTTATTTATTTTGAAACCAGAAATTATTTGGTTGATTAGTGAATATAATTTTTTAATTTGGCTACATTGATCTCTTAGTCTCTATGATTAGGCAACATTAAAATGCTTTACATGAACTTTTATTGAAAATAAAGAAAAATTAATGTATTGATTTCCTGGTTTAAATACACTTTTGTTTGTGAAAACTGTAACACCAAGAAGGATACATGTGATTGGAATGAACTTTATAACACATATTAGGTACATGACAATACACAATTGATTAGGATTACAGAACTGTACATGNTGATTGGAATGAACTTTATAACACATATTAGGTACATGACAATACACAATTGATTAGGATTACAGAACTGTACATGATCTCTGTATTTGAGAATTCAATATAGTGTGAAGCCCCCACGTGCTGCAATCAGAGCCTCTAAATGTCGTGACATGGAATCAAAGAGGACCTGGATATGTTCTTGGGGAATTTCCCTCCACTTGGTTTGTATTCAACTCCACAACGCATCAACAATGGTTGCTGGATGTCCGTGACAAACAAGTCACCGACCAACCATATCCCAAACATGTTCGATGGGTGACATGTCAGGCAAACGTGCAGGNGTCCGTGACAAACAAGTCACCGACCAACCATATCCCAAACATGTTCGATGGGTGACATGTCAGGCAAACGTGCAGGTCAGGGAAGCAGTGGTACCCATCGTTCATTGAAGACGGCTTGCCCATTCCTCGCCACATGTGGTCGGGCATTCTGCTGCTGAAATATGGCATGTGGAGTCGCCTGAAGGAGGGGCATACCTTGTCCTCTAAAACCTCCCTGATGTAGTGGTTGCTGTTCAGATTACCCTCAATATGTAGGAGTCGAGATCACATGTCATATCCAATGGCGCCCCAAACCATTACACTTGGCGTTTGTCCGGTATGCCGCTGCACAATGCAGTCTGCCAGATTGCAGTCACCACTGTAGCTTCTAACACGTATACGACCATCAGTGTAGGACAGGTTGAAGCGGAATTCATCCGAAAACATTAAATTGTGTCACTTAGCATGCCAGCGATGGCGTTCACGTGTCCATTGCAGTCTGGGGCGTTTGAGGTTTCTGGACAATAGAAGCCGACGCAATGGCATGCATGCCACCAGTCCAGCCTACAGCAGACAGCGTTGAACCATCAACGCAGACAGTTCCACACCCGTTGCAGTGCTCCAGTGTCGAGCCAACACTGTGGACGAGGTTGTACGGTCTGTTACGGCCAAGCAGACAAGATGGCAGTCGTCTTGTGCTGTGGTCACATTGCGTGGTCCAGTACCCGCTCGTCGCTGCGTACAACCCTCTTCTATCCACTGGTGCCACACACATATTACTGTCGTAGCAGCATGCCCTGTACGAGCCGAAATGTCATGGTTTGACAAACCCGTTTCCCGGAGACTGATCATTCTGCCCCTTTCAAACTCACTCACATGCTGATATAGCACCCTTTGACATTGAGGAGGCATACTGGCACTTGCTTTCACTTCATGTGATGGCTCTTCACTGACTGAGCTTAGCGTAACATGGAAATTTCCAGTCACACGAGTGGGTGTTGCTGGGTCTACGTGTACGTCATCTCTCTGCAATCGTAATCACTTATTGCTGGTACACTGTTCTACACATCCTCCGAGTTTGGATTCATTCTAGCCATTCTTTTTGGGTGTTTTGCAATTTTCACAAACTAAATTTAATATTTGTACATATTTATCTATATAACAATTCACAGGTTTGGCCCATCCCAAACAAAAAAGCCTGGCTACGCCACTGCATTGCTGCAACTAGCATTTAATTCCCCGACTCATGATGTTATTAAATTCATAATCTTTATGATATTGTTTTGCTTGTAAGTTACAATTTTTGTGTCAAGTTTTATTTTTTGCATGTTATGTTCACCACGTTTAATTAGTGAAACAGTCAATTGCCTATGTTAAAATGTCAAAATTACAACATGCTTGGAAAAAATTTGCACTACAAGTTGATAAGTGTTGTAAACTTCATTCTCGGATTGCTGCCNAAAATTACAACATGCTTGGAAAAAATTTGCACTACAAGTTGATAAGTGTTGTAAACTTCATTCTCGGATTGCTGCTAAGTTATAATTCTTAACTGAATGTACTACTTGCCTACTTCCTTGTTTTGGAGTGTGGATGACTAGTGGTATTAAATTGTAATTATTCACAATGGTTTACACTTTCTGTAATATAATTTTGCCTGCTATGTTAGCTACGTGGTAATTTTTTGTTAACAGAATTACTGCCATTTGTTACTGTTTTATTGAAAAATTACGGTGACATGCATTGTTTATTTTCTGAGAGTTACTGCAGAGAAGTCCTGTGTGAATAAAATTAGTTTAGTAACTACATTAATAGTGTCTAATCAAGAGGGGAACTTAAAGTAATTGGTCAACACTCAAAAGTAAACTATTAGTAAACGTTCTTATTTATAATCCTAATGACAGGGCAACCAGATTTCTTTCATTTCTCGTCTACCAATGTTTATTAAGTGTCACTCATAATTACTTAGTCTAATGAATCAGTTGACTAAAATGTTGCAATTAAAGTGTGTGAGGTGGTAGGAACTTGTAGATACTGTGATTCATGTGTATTGGTTTTCTGATGCAGAATTATTTATGTTGCAGGCGCCACACCCCGTACTTTGGCCAGCCTGACTATCGTGTCTACGAACTTNAAAATTACAACATGCTTGAAAAAAATTTGCACTACAAGTTGATAAGTGTTGTAAACTTCATTCTCGGATTGCTGCCAAGTTATAATTCTTAACTGAATGTACTACTTGCCTACTTCCTTGTTTTGGAGTGGGGATGACTAGTGGTATTAAATTGTAATTATTCACAATGGTTTACACTTTCTGTAATATAATTTTGCCTGCTATGTTAGCTACGTGGTAATTTTTTGTTAACAGAATTACTGCCATTTGTTACTGTTTTATTGAAAAATTACGGTGACATGCATTGTTTATTTTCTGAGAGTTACTGCAGAGAAGTCCTGTGTGAATAAAATTAGTTTAGTAACTACATTAATAGTGTCTAATCAAGAGGGAAACTCAAAGTAATTGGTCAACACTCAAAAGTAAACTATTAGTAAACGTTCTTATTTATAATCCTAATGACAGGGCAACCAGATTTCTTTCATTTCTCGTCTACCAATGTTTATTAAGTGTCACTCATAATTACTTAGTCTAATGAATCAGTTGACTAAAATGTTGCAATTGAAGTGTGTGTGGTGGTAGGAACTTGTAGATACTGTGATTCATGTGTATTGGTTATCTGATGCAGAATTATTTATGTTGCAGGCGCCACACCCCGTACTTTGGCCAGCCTGACTATCGTGTCTACGAACTTAACAAAAGACTTCAGCAGAGAACGGAGGTGAGTTTTTGAGGATTTTTCCCAGCAAAATGGAATTGAGTGTTTTCTTGCTAGACCTATGTTCATAAATAATGTTAAGAAGAGAATTCTTTCATTATTTTAATGTTTGGTTGATAGACTAGAGGAGAAGTTTGGGTGGCTTTTAACAACAGGGTCTTGAGAGTTGAAAGGCTAGCTAGAAACCTTAGCTTGTAGGCAATTTTTTAGATGCAGTGCTATTAAAATTTTGGGGTTATCAAACCNAGACCTATGTTCATAAATAATGTTAAGAAGAGAATTCTTTCATTATTTTAATGTTTGGTTGATAGACTAGAGGAGAAGTTTGGGTGGCTTTTAACAACAGGGTCTTGAGAGTTGAAAGGCTAGCTAGAAACCTTAGCTTGTAGGCAATTTTTTAGATGCAGTGCTATTAAAATTTTAAGGTTATCAAACCTCCTATCTTTGGCCGAATTTTTAATCTTAGGAGTGTGTCAATAAAGGATCCAGACGCTCTCAATTACATCCAGCCGTCAATGTGTATGCAAACCTCGTGCATTCACCATGCTTAAAGAATTATGCACACGTCGCCGTATCCTTGGCCCATAACCTGTTTTTCATTATTAAGCACAATGTCACGTTAAAACTTCATTTACTACTCCACATAACAGTTAGATGATACGCACACAGATAACGCGGCAACAACAATACTCATCAGATGCGCCAACACAACAAATATATATATATATATATATATATATATATATAACAATTGTTTGTGTCTACAGATTACGTATTTCCAACTTCAACACTTTTTAATGGCTCCATCTATCTGGAGGAGGCCTAAAAGTATGGGAGCACTAAAAGTGACGTAGGTATGCATGTTGAATATCTAGTTGTCTTTGTGTACAAGACACTGAACTGACTTGCAGCCTGTCTGTCAACTTGTCTTTGTAGGACTTTCAGTGGTGACCTTATTATTTTCTAGTATAATAATAAAGGCAAAGATGTGTTGCAAGTACCGGAAATTTAATAGCTAAAAATGATAGTGAAACACTGTTATTAGCCCCTTTACACTGTAAAAACATACACATCAGAGACAAAATAAAAAAGGTATGAGTTTATTAGTATTCCGAAGTTAAAAAATTTGTCATAAGCAGACACCATCCATAAATATTGAATAGTTTTTTAACGACAACTATATGACTCTGAAGCTCTGTGCTCTGATTGGAAGCCTGGGCAGAATGCATCCTTAAGTTTTAAAATAGAGTATTAGTATTTAATTTTTTTTGTAGGAAAAATTACACTATTTCATTAGCTGTCAGCAACTGCACCAGACATTTCTGTGTTTCCTGTTGGAATAAATGGTTGTTTGGTAACAGGATCAGCAGCTATTTTATTTAATCAGTTGTGATGCAATTCTATTTATGGTCCATTAAGTGCAGGTAAAGTGAAATAGATGTGAGAATTGGGATCATTGCGAAGTTCAGGACATCATGGATGATGCTAAGGTAAAACAATTATCTGTTATCCACATCTTATGGCATATGAGCGGCAGTGAGATTTTGCGAACATGACATGTATTGTAGATAATGGAGTTAATGTAAACAATTAAAATTGTACCATTCCTNGCAGTGAGATTTTGCGAACATGACATGTATTGTAGATAATGGAGTTAATGTAAACAATTAAAATTGTACCATTCCTGTCATTTCGTTATTTTGTTCCGGAGTTATGTACGTGAGAAACATATTTTGCATATCCTATGGCTTTTGTGTGTACTGCACAACACCGCTGCTTGCATTTATTATGAATTACAAATTTAATATTCAAAGAAGCGTGTGGACATGGCAACAACAGCAAGAGGACACACCATGATTGCAGAGACTTGAAAGATATGGTGTAATAAATAAGGAGCATTGTAGAGAATAAGCCTAGGCAGGCAGAAAACAAGGATGGTCTAACACTCAACTTTCCAGTAAAGAAACTACCACACATTGATATAATGAAGCCCTGTTACAGAAACAGTGATGACAGTGACACTACTGCTAAGTTTGTAATTTCTACTGGAAAACAGGACATCTGGAATGACAGTAAATTAGTAAAAGGCACTTGATTGGTGATACTTATTCAAAAAGGAAATTAAACTGAAATGGAAGATCCCATAAGATATCAAGAAGTAGCTTGACCAATTAAAATTTGAGGATGGTGAGGACTCAGTTGTATGTACTCTGTACAAGCTAGCAGAATACCCTTTGAAGAGCAAGTCACTAATATTTTTGTTGTGTGGCTGTATGTCAAGAAACATTCCATGAAAATTGGCCAAAGTGCAAGCCTTACATCACTTGTGAAACTTGGTAGGAGAACCCACCTTGCATGGGGCAAACCTTGTGCTAAACCAGTTGTCTTGTGATAGACTGAAGCTAAGGGAAACTTTGGAAGCATCTGTGAATACTAAGACAGCTAAAAAAAATATCATTAACTTTGTGGAAGATGGCAAAGGACTAAGTCGCTTCATCAGAAAATTTCTAAAGGTGCCATCACTGTCAATCAACAGGTGATGGCACAGTAATATTATTGGTTTTGTTTTGACTATGCTTTGCATGGCTAGTTTGTGGATTTTCCATTGGCAATAGAGTTGAAACATGAAGCCAAACTCCTTTTTTCAGAACGGCTTGATTGTGCCATTTGCAGTCAAGGTTGTGGTAAATGTCGAGATTAGCTGATTGGTGGATCAAGAGTAAATGTTATGATGAGTATTTTCAACATGGGTGACCCAAGTTGTGCATATTCAAAAAGCAGACTGTTCCATTTGGGCTTGTGGGGATTACAAATGCACAGAAGGCTAGGTATGAAAGACTAAAATCTTCCGTCACACAATAAGTTTTTGCTAGCCTGGCAAGTGGAATGTTGCCTGGCAAGTGGAATGTTTTTTATGAAGTTAAACCTTTAAGATTCTTAAAGGTGTATGTGAATAAAGCAGCAGTGGAATTATTGACAGGCACCACAATAAATATATTTTAATGATGATACAGTTGCCTTTTTGATAGGTGTAGTGACCCAGTAGTTTNGGGGGGGGGGATGTTGTCTTTGCAATTCAACCTGTAATATTTTTGTTGGAAAACTCAATTGTTGATCAAGTCATCCACCAAATATATTAAAAACAACTTGAATTGCATAGACTAACTAATCATTAAGTGTGACACGTTGGGATGTATTGTTGATCCTGTGCTGGTGCATGTCATGGAAGATGGAAGTGTAGCACCATTGGTGTTTGGATCTTGCATTTGGCTATAACCAAACTTGGGTATTACACAACTACAGACCCTTCCTCATTTACAGTGATCACAATCCTCTGCTATGCTCCTGATTTCCACCAAACACCAGACATTGTCTTATCAAGAGTCTGTGGCTGCGAGTGTATAGTTATAGGCTGTTCACAGTAATGTAAGCATTTCTGAAATCAACCTTGGAAAAAAATCACTGCCCGTTAACTCACTATAATTCAACGTTAATTAGGGATGCACCGATATGGGTCTAGCCGATGTATCGGCCAGCCAATATATCGGTCAAGTGAAGCTGATAATATCGGCCGATATATTGGCCGATAACTCTATTTAAAATGAGATAACTCCATTAAAATTTAAAACATTAAGAGGAAAGATGCTATCAATTTTTAGTCTGACAGCTTAAACTGTTGGTTTTTGACAAAGGGAAGTTCAATGCATTGATAAGTGCACGGCCGCCTTGTTATACATTAAGCATACGCACTTAAAAAAATTTAAGCGCATGTACCAAAAATCAGTTACCGCCCTTACTTTCAAATCTAAACCATGTACAGTGTTTCTACTTATACACATATTCTTACGTCAGCTATATAATAATATGCACGAAAAAGTAGTGAAATAACCAAATATTTAGACAAACATCTAATAATACCTGTGATTGTTTTTGAATGGTGGCACAACAACAAGGAACGTTTTCCCATCCTTGCTAGCATTGCCAGAGCATACCTGTCGCCCCCTCCATCCAGTGTTGAAAGCGAAAGATTATTCAGCACCACTGGCAAAGTGCTTACACGATTAAGGAACCGACTTAAACCAAATATTGTTGAAGAACTTGCATTTTTAACAGGAAACATTGATTTGGGGCATTAAATCAATCAAGTGGTACCTTTGTGATGAGTGTATATAATGTAGTTAGCACAGTTTTTGTCATTATGTTTAAGCTTTGGTTAATTGTTGTATCACTTTGTATGTTTTTTAAGTATACTTATTACCAAATATCAACTTTTTTGTAAAAATGAAAGTATCGTCAAATATGCGGCAGATACTGGCTGATAAAGATATCCTATAAATAAGCTGATATATCGGTGCATCCCTAACGTTAACACTATTTGCCCAACTCTCTGTATAGTTGGGAGCAAATTAGGAAAAGCAGTTCTGAATATTAATGTTTTATTTACATAATGCGTGAATTAATGGTAATTTAATGGGTTTCTTTGTGATTTTTATAAAAGTTATATACAGTAACATTAAAAATTGTTATGTTCCTAATGATTTTGAAATTTATCTTGCCATACATAGCATTGTGGCTGTTGTTTTGAACCTAACCCTTTGTTAGATGTTCAAATTTTCACCAACAGATGGCATATGCTGCTAGTTTCAACATTCACTCGTTGGTTAATCAGTAAACATAAGTTTTTATGAAAATTATGTTATATTATTTTGTTTTTCAGTGAATTGTCACATTTTATAAAAAAAAAATTCTTTGTATTTTTAATTACTTTGTGGCCACAACAAAATTAATGTCTTATGTAATAATTTGTATTCATGCTTTGCCTTTATGCAGGTCAAGATAACAATATTAATGAAACCTGTAAGGAAACTGTGGTTGAGTGTTCATTATAATGGCTGTATTGTTTTGCAATCTTATGATATTAACATGCACATATTTATATACTGACATCAAACCATTAACTGGTAGTCAATAGCCTATCACAAACAACAAACTTTGTGTGCCATTTATTTTGTAAGAGAAACTGCAATAAACTGTTACGTGCCATATTAAACATGGATTATTCTCAAGTGTAGTTAACACATGAATATAGTTTTGTATATGTTCAGTCACTTATTGTATCTGAGCTGATAGGCCTATAGAGAAGTGCATTTATGCTGAAATTAGGCAACGATTCACATAACTCTGAAATCATTTTGGATGTAAAATGTTTGAGTAGATATTATATACAAATGTTTTTAAAGACTTTTCCATAAATTCTCAACTGATGCGACAACATGTCAGTTTTTTGGTGTGCTAAATTACAAAATAATTCAGCGTTTTATTTACGAGTGTCTTATGCCTACCACAAGAGAAAGTTGGGTTGACACTAATAAGTGTATTTGCTGGGTAAATACAGTAGACTATAATTTTCCAAGCAATGGAATGTATACATTGTGTTCGTAAAGTGAAACACGTGGTAATGTGCATGTTTACTCATGGCGGAAAATAGAAATTAAACATACATCCCGTGATGTAGCAATGCGTTATCGGTACTGAAGGCATCACCTGAAAGCACAACAGTACAGACACTGCNACATACATCCCGTGATGTAGCAATGCGTTATCGGTACTGAAGGCATCACCTGAAAGCACAACAGTACAGACACTGCAATCATTTGAGATTATGCAGGTGGCAGTATCACTACCAATTACACAACAAATGTTTGAAATGTGCCCCTCCAATGTCATTGCAGTAGTTCATATGGTGTATTAGAGACTGGCTGACGCATTGAAAAACTCCTGGTGTGTCTTGCACTTGATCCTCTTCAGATGCCACGAGTGTCTCGTACACATATGCCTCAAGAAATCCCCACAGCCAGAAGTCTAATGGCGTGTGGTCCGGGGAACGTGGTGACCAAGCACGATGCCCACCCCGTCCTATCCAGCGAGCAGGATACGCTGTGTTGAGGTGGTCACGCACAATCCTAGTGAAATGGGGCGATGAACCATCGTGTTGCAGCCACATTCGTTCTCTGATGGCGAGTGGAACATCCTCCAGTAACTGTGGCAATCTGAACCGCAGGAAATCATAATATTGAAATTCTGACCCTGTTCGGCAGCAAATATGGGCCAATTACATTGTCTCCCACTGTGACGGCTCAAATGTTGATGGCAAAGCGGTGCCGGTAGCCTCTAGTTACAGTTGCATGTGGGTTGAGTCTTCCCACATGTGGACATTTCTACCGTTGCAAAAGCCTTCCTGTGTGAACGTTGCTTCATCTGTAAACATTACAATCACCAGGAAATCAGGATGAATTCCACACTGCTGCATGAACCACGGGCAAAATTCTAGCAGAGGGGCATAATCTGCTGGCTCCATTACTTGTACCCTACGCACATGGTATGGTCACAACAGCTGTTCATGGAGGACACACCATACTGTGCCATTCAATGCATCCATTCTCCGCGCAATTGCGCGGGCACTCGTCGAAGTATTTTTTGCTACATTCTGTAAGACTGCCTCTTCAAACTGCGGAGTGCTGACGGTTCTTGGTCGACCAGGTCTACACCGACGCTGAAACGTGCCTGTTTCCCGTAGTGTCTGTGTAAGGTGTGCGACATTTCAGGTGGTTCGACTGACATCGTGCAGGGTATCTTTGGCTATACACAAGCGCAACTGCCCTGCCGTTACCTCTCACTTCACCATACACCAAGACCATATCTATAATTTCGGAATTTGTGTACTCGTCCATGTTCACATCTGTAGTACCTAGTGAATCGAAGCAGTGACAGGCTGCGAATAACAGGCCGCTTCAGGCAGATGCGGGAAAGTACACGGCTCAGGAGGGGGCAAAGGGGAACTTGCTGTAACGTGTAATAGTCGTAGCTGTTTTGTAAACCTACGAGTCAACATAGTTTGCTACAAGTGAAATTATACAAGTTACAAGTCCATTTTACAAGTTGAATGGTGATTGTGTTTCTTGAAAGTATTTGTATAAACACACACTTCTGAATATAATAATATTTTTACAAGTCCTGCGATCTAGGAAAACATATTTGCGAATTTGAATTGATGAGTTATTCAGAATTGTTATTTATAGAGGAGTTTCATCTGTAGCTAATATCACTGTATTTATAATAATTGTATTAATAATGGTTAAAGTTATGAATATTGTATTTACTTATTGTATAGGAGAAGATTACTTGAATTTTCATGTTAGGAGAAGACCAAGTTCAGAGAAAAAATTAATGTTTACACATATTATGAAAATAACAAAGGTTTTTGAACAAGTTCAGTAAGAATTAAAGAATTGCTAGTGAAAATAGGAATAGCACCGAGTGATGCAGTAAAATTGAAAATTTACAACAATGCATGCATATTTTTTTGTGAGGAGGTCAGAAAAAAGCACCAAACACATCTTTGGCTTGTCAAGTTTTAAGAATAATTATTTTATTCACTTTTTGCCTTTTCACATTCATGTTCTCATATAATAATCCTTATAACAAAACCAAACCCCACAACACCAAAACAAGCATACAATGATAGAAAGGAAACAAAAGCGATAATATTCATAGTCAACTTGTAAAGATTATTCTTGTAACTTGTAACATTTAACTTGTAGACTTACAGTTTTATGAAACCGTCCCCTGCTGTAGCTTCATCAATGCGACACATTCATTTTTGTTGTTTATGACATGTGGACTGCTTTTGAACAACCAGAACAAACGTCAGCAACAGTAGTCCAACTTGCCTCAGATGAAAAAATATGTACGTGGGTGACTATAACTGAGCCTTAGTAAGGATAGATTTTTTCAGAGGTTGATGATCATTCTAAGAGGTCGTAGCTGCTACATTTGCTCAGTATGTGTGTCCATAGATCAGTGGTTATTCTTGAAAGAATAACATTTTTTTTGTGTAAAAGGACCACGCTAACGCTATTCTGCTCATTGACCAATGGGCAGCAAAGTAGATTGTACTAACCATTACAATGAAACCAAATAAACTACCAGGTTAAACTGTCTAGAATGCTGTTTGACCAGTGAAGGACTCCTAGATGATCCACAAAAAAACTGCCCGGTAGGGTTTCTCTGTGATAGTGGCTATAAACAATGATGGACCAGATCATTCCCAACATGTACATGGGGGAGTTAAAAGAAAATACCTATCAGACTGAGTATGTTTATTGTGGGAATGTGAGTTATCTTCCAGAGTTACAGTAGAATACAAGTGGCTTCTTAGCAAAATGGCAACGTACGATGAGGCCCTCTGACAAATAAGTAACACCCCAGACATACGAGGCAATGGCAGATAATGGTAATCATATGGACACCATTCAAGTTCCATATTGGGAATTTAAAAGCAAAGCTGCTTGAATCTGGGGCAGGTGTCCCACAGTATTAACTATAAGGAAGTAATTATGTGCTACAGAATGTACTTTTTGTGGATGAGAAATTATTGTCAGCATATTTGGGACATGTTGAGAGAACTCATTTCAGTTGAGTAGTTGTTAGCTTCTGTAATCCATCCTTGTGAGGAGGAGGTGAAATGCTGTGTAATGATTGTTTGACTTATTCTCTAATACTCACTATCAATGAATAATTTTTTTAATGATATATCCCTTGTTCAATAATAAAAATAAAAATTAATAGACTGCGTGACAGAGAAAATTCCACACCACGAAGGAATGCTCAAAAACCGACAAAACTGAGCGTGTAGATAGTCAAACACGTGCAGAACAAATTATTTAATTTTCATATTCAGACAAAGCTCCAGTGTCCTAAAATAGACGATAATCAGTAAGTAGTGGGATCTCGGTTTTGGGCAATACATTGTTGAACGTAACATCGCATTGATTCAATGAGTGCTCAAATAATAACTTATTGTATTGTAAACCATGTCTACAGTTCATCTTTATATCCAGGGATAAGACTGTATTCAACTGATATCCAAACATGTACCACAGATTGGGCCAGCCAAGAAAGCATCTGCACACCTTGCAAAGCATTGAGGCTGATCTGAGCTTGAGATGTATGTGGTGCAACACAATTCTGAGCAATGATGATGAAAGCTCGGTGTTATGGGTAGCGTTCACGATGGATGGCTGGACAACAAACCTGCCTTCTGCTCAACCAGTCAGCATGATGCTCTCCCTTTTTGATTTTGAAACATCCAAATAATCTTGCACACTTTGCAAAATGTTGTCAATCGTTGATTGTGGGCATGCTACAGCATTGCATCTGATGCAACAATCTGTTTTGCTTTGACGTCTCTCTCCAAGCACTGATCTCACTATGACGATGCACATTTCCTTCCTGGGGTCCCTGTTGCCAAATGTGACTGACAGTTATGGCATCACGTGTTTCTTCTGCAATATAGCAGAAGGGCGAACTGACAGTATAAAGACGATGAAACCTCTCATGAACTCATCCATTTTATGGAATTTTGTAAGATGCTAGGAGGCAACAACCAGGTTAAAATGTGTAAACACATATTTCATTTTTTGTGATTTTTGACAATTGTTTTGATGTTAGAATAATTTTTCATTTTTGTTATTTCAAAATATTTTACGTGGTTTTTTTTTTTTTTTGTGATTTTCTAATATTTTAAGCGATTTCTAAAGATTTCTTTGTGATTTTCATTGATTTTCTGGTGGTGATTTTCAGTGATTTTTGAAAATTTGTAATGATTTTTGAAGATTTCCTTGCTGTTGTCAAATATTTTCTAGAAATTGTCAAAGATTTTTGGTGATTCCCAAAAATTTTATAGCTTTTTTTTTTATTTTTATTAAGATTCTTGTGATTTGTGAAGAGTTTTTGCATCTACAAAGATAATATTGACAACTCTACAATTTTTTTTGTAACTGTCCAACATTTATTTATATATTAAGGTTCTTATCTTTAAAATATTTCTCAAATTTTGGGGAAGTTTTAAGGAGTTTCTTAGATTTTAAGTGATTTTTCATGAATTCCCATTAGTTTTAAAAGTCTTCTGAAGATTTTGGTTTTTATGGATTATATTTCAGTTTTCGTGATTTCCTACAATTCTGAATTCAAAAGTATTTTTGTTTTGAATTTTTTGAGACTATTGTGAGATTTGTGGGTTTCTTGCAACACTATAATGTAATAATATATTAATATATTTATCTTTACCTATTAATGACTTGAACAGCAGTAAAGTGGCATCATGGTCGTTATGCTTTTTTCCAGGGCACAAAGCTGGTTAAGGGACTTTGGCATGTGAATGCTCTGGATTGCACTGACGACTACGACTTTCAGATATGTTTGTTCACCCACTACTCACAAAGAAGGGGGTTTTTTTTTTCCGTTAAATATGTTGGGAGGGCTCCTGCCGGACAATTGTAGTTGTGTGGTGAAAGAAACTGCTCCCTTTCCCTGGCCCAGCTGAGGGATGAACCGGAAACAACCCTTCTATCAAGGATGGGGTGTCACTGATTTGTAGCTTTCACACAGCATTTTCAGAACTCTGGTTATATCCAGGGAAGCAGCATCATCCTATACTCAAGCGGGCCAAGTCAGAGGCAGATTACTCCTATAGTCATGTGCTCGTATTACCAAAAGTAGGTGTGGTGTTTCAGACAGTTCATTTTAATTTCTACTGCATGATAAAGTTGTGATTTAACTTCATGAGTTTTTATTTTATTTATGTTAATTCTAATCACCTTGCTCAAAATTTTGAAGGCTGTACACCCAACTAAGATTTTCCTTTTTCCCAACATGATTAACTGTGTTGACCACCGAATACAGTATTCCCACAGCATTACTTCAAGTCACTTCGATACNCCCAGCTGAGGGATGAACCGGAAACAACCCTTCTATCAAGGATGGGGTGTCACTGATTTGTAGCTTTCACACAGCGTCTTCAGAACTCTGGTTATATCCAGGGAAGCAGCATCGTCCTATACTCAAGCGGGCCAAGTCTGAGGCAGATTACTCCTATAGTCATGTGTTCGTATTACCAAAAGTAGGTGTGGTGTTTCAGACAGTTCATTTTAATTTCTACTGCATGATAAAGTTGTCATTTAACTTCATGAGTTTTTATTTTATTTATGTTAATTCTAATCACCTTGCTCAAAATTTTGAAGGCTGTACACCCAACTAAGATTTTCCTTTTTCCCAACATGATTAACTGTGTTGACCACCGAATACAGTATTCCCACAGCATTACTTCAAGTCACTTTGNATTTTCCTTTTTCCCAACATGATTAACTGTGTTGACCACCGAATACAGTATTCCCACAGCATTACTTCAAGTCACTTCGATACATCATTACGGGCATTTTTACCACTTTAGAAAGGAAGATAGTTCACCACGTTAGATTTTAAAATACCTAAAATGTTCTTCATACCTTTACAGTTTCTTTCCCAAAGAAAACAAATAATGCATGTGCTGCAGTCTTGAATGATGGTCTTCCCAAACGACACGTACCATTATCAGCAAGTAATTCCTAGACAATGAAATATTTACTGTAATATTAGATTATTAGACACGTCACTGTACGCTTGGGTTACCGACAAAATAAGCCTATAAAGATGCACATTTTTATGGTTGCAAAGAATAAACCATATAATACAAAAGACGTAGAAGACGCTCTCCTCTTTTCTCACATATAACCCGAAAACATTTTAAAATTCATTTACTCAATGTTATCAATTTTAATTTAGAGAGGAAATATATGTGTATTGCAGAACATTTGTTTTGATGTTTTAAACCGTGCTGACCCCTGGCACCTTCCGACTACCAACCGGGAAAGACAACGGACTTCTGCCCCCTCACCCCACCACCCCTCGCTCTTTTTCCGTTACAATTGTTGCTGTGCCCTAGGTTACATCGTTTACGAAAATACTAACTAGAACGATATTTATTGCAGTTTTGTGTGCTTTGCGGCTATTAACCAGTAAAAAAAATTATATGCATACTGAGGAGTGACAAATAACTTTCATAGTGTTACGAAAAAGTAATAACAAGGGAAGTTAAAATGTCAATACTGATATCTGTACCAGACTAATAATAATAAAAGTCTATCTATCCTTGGGCATGTAGGCTAAAAATGTTGGGGAACAATGAAGCTTCTGCAACTCCTATAGTTTTGCAACAAATTGTCGGGAGCAGGAACGTTTGTGTAGTATATAAAAATTGTGATAAGTCTGCTAACTCTATTTGAAGGTTGCACAACAATTTTTGTTCATGTTAATAATTTTCGAAAATTCTATCTACGTGGTTTTGTTATATTAATATAATGTTGTTATATTTCGCAATATTATCTTAATTTTTTAAAAATAATTTAAACCAATTTTTTTTAGGAATCATGGCTAGTTATACGTTTTTTTTTTTTTTTTTTTCTGTTTCCAGTTTTTTTGTAGAATTTTTGAGATTTATAATGATTTTCCAAAGTTTCCAGGCAAATTCTGAAAAAATTTTCTGTTATTTACCGGGATTTTCTGTGATTTACACGGCTTATCTAAGATTGTAAGTGAATTTCTGAGATTTTCAGTGATTTTCTGTGATCTACAGGGATTTTCTGAGATGTTCAGGGATTTTCTTTTTATTTACAAGGCTATTCTTGTGATTTTTAGATATTCGTAGTGATTTTACAGCGTGTACACCAATTTTCCTCTATACAATGGCATATTAAAGGCGTTAAATGCCTTGTTCATTCTCCAGATACAGTAACAGCCAAAACACTCACTTTGCTTGGCCATGATGACATCTTGAATGGCGGGGCATCTTCACGTATAATTCACAGGGTTCAAGTGATTGACCAGAAATGGTAATCAAATGCATAACAGGCATGTACATCTTCTCTGCACATTTCATGCTACTGCATTCACACCTTCCTCTGTCAGGCAGTGCATAACTGTAGTGACTATAAATCAAATCANTGCACATTTCATGCTACTGCATTCACACCTTCCTCTGTCAGGCAGTGCATAACTGTAGTGACTATAAATCAAATCAAACCAGTTTTTATTATTGGGAAAATGTTTTTGTGCTTCCCAATTTCAATATGTGTACAAATTAAATTTACACATATGAACATACATGCACATACTCATGCGCACACACACACACACTCATACTCATACACTCATACTCACCCGATCACTCATACACTCACACTCACCCACTCACTCATACACTCACACTCACCCACTCACTCATACTCTCACTCATACTCATACACTCACTCACACTCACTCACTTACGCATACTCTCACACTCATTCACTTACTCATACACTCACACTCATTTACTGACTCATTCATTTGCTGACTCACTCACTCACTCACTCACTCACTCACTGTCTTACACACTCACTCACTCACTCTTGCAAGGGTACATATGTCCAAACTGCAGATAAAGACAGGGGGTTATGAGTGTCAATGTGACAAGTACATCCATCAAATAAGAGACTTCAAATTAAAATGGTGATGCTGCAAAATTTCAAGCTTGACACATTGCACCTATGAATACATGTTGATGCATTTGAGAGTTCCCAAATATATTTTATGATTCCTTGATTGTTTCCCAATCAGTGTTGAGCATCACTTTTGGGTGCCATGAGATTGGCCAGGGTAACATAAGTTTTTAAGGAGATAAACATTAATATTGAAAATAAATGGATGGAAGTTTGTTGTTTAATTAATATGGCAAAAGAGTAATTTATTGGAGGTGACTCCTCTAAGCTTTTTATTTGTCTAAAGATTCTACCAAGTTTCAAGTCCCTGTTAGAGGGCGCCATGGGAATCCCTATATTACACTTTATTTTCTGAAAAGCAGGGCATGTGGTCTGAATTGTAGTGTGTTGTGACATGTTTCAGGAGAGCGATAACCTGTGGTGGGACGCATTTGCCACGGAGTTCTTCGAAGATGATGCCACGCTCACACTTACGTTCTGTTTAGAGGATGGGCCCAAGAGATATAGTAAGGTTCCATTTTACACTGTTACCATCATTTTTAAATTGGAGTATATAAGCTGAACAGTTATAGTTAATTATATTTTTATGCTGGGATGTTATCTGTTTTTCAATTGATGTTATTGTGGAACATGTTGCATTAAGAACACACTATAAACATGTGATTTGTGGTATTTGTTTTGAATTCTGGGATTTTGTATGTTTCTTATTACTAAAAGTTACATTAATAATTAGTAATTAACTAATTATATTTATATACTTGCATACGTAATAGAAGTTTTCACCATTAACGTACTGCAGCTGTCTTTTTTTTATTGTTTGACAAAGAAACTGGACAGATCTGAAAAACTAACCTTTCCATGCCTCCGAAATTTGCAAAATTTGCACGATGTGCCACTGGAAATCGGCCCAGGCCTGTATGGTGGACGGGGGCAAACAGCAGTGCTGTTCTTCTCAACTAAATTTGGCTATTTAAGTTTTATATTGTCTGCAATTTGTAGACTGTGTTGGCATGTGGAAGTTGTTTTGCTTCAACGTTTTCATCACATCCTGCAATTCTGCCCGACTTCCGGGCAGCGCAGTTCCGGTATAGCCTCCTTGTATGAGCACAGTGTGTTGTAATTAGGCTATTCACAGTAAAGTTAGCACTTTTGAAAGCCCTCTCATTGGGAATAATTGTCAATAAATATATTTTATTTTAGTCTTAGATGTTAATTTCTGAGTGCGGTGGAATATACGCACTGTGTTTATTTAAAGGATAAAAATTGGCTGAAAGTAAAAAGTAACTAGGGCCCCAAAAGTGCTCACTTTACCGTGAACAGCCCATAATGTATCTTTATTTATGGAAATAAATGTCTCAATGATTTTATAGAAATATTATTATACGTAGTTTGGTGGTCAAGACATTTGGCTAGCAAACTGATTTTTTTATTTCAAAGTCTCTTGTATATTTAAACATTTTTAAAAATTGTTTATATGATGTGCTAGAGCAAAATATCACTTGAATAACAGAAAAAATGTTATTGTTATTTGGGTAAATACTGGTGTTTGATCATCATAGAACATAATAGGATCGGCACATACCATTTGACAGTTATTTGGTATTTTTTGACACTGATGTGATGGCTAAAGTAGGTCTGATGTTGTCTGTTGCTGTTATAGCAGATTTCTAAGTTTCAAAGCATTGCTGGAATTATGTACATTTGTTATAACAATTGTTTTAATATGTTGGTACTATAAGCAGGGGTCAGTTTATGACAATTTGGAGTGATTTTGTGACAAAAAAANACAATTGTTTTAATATGTTGGTACTATAAGCAGGGGTCAGTTTATGACAATTTGGAGTGATTTTGTGACAAAAAAATAGTATTTACTTGTTCACCTATTTCAATAGGATGTTTCAGATATTCAGTGGGGCAAAATTAACCACCAAACATTTTGTTATGATTGAATAGATTCTAACTCCTCACATGAAGATTCTAAAGTTAGGGGGTCTGTTATTGCTTACATGGGTTATAGTTTAAATGGGACTACAGGGACGTAGCAAGTTATTCATAATAATTATGTAATGAACACTATATAAAAGGGTTTTATTTAACATTAAGGTTGTATAATATTATTTCAATATGAACACAATTAAAAATGCACAGGGAGCTATACAAATATACTGAAATATTAATTTATATTAAATTATAAAGATTTAACCAGCCACATTCTGACTAACGTCTGATTGGAGAGTCCCCACCTTGTTGATGTTTCCGGAGGCTGATTAAGATGGTGGCAGTCGNACAATTGTTTTAATATGTTGGTACTATAAGCAGGGGTCAGTTTATGACAATTTGGAGTGATTTTGTGACAAAAAACTAGTATTTACTTGTTCACCTATTTCAATAGGATGTTTCAGATATTCAGTGGGGCCAAATTAACCACCGAACATTTTGTTATGATTGAATAGATTCTAACTCCTCACATGAAGATTCTAAAGTTAGGGGGTCTGTTATTGCTTACATGGGTTATAGTTTAAATGGGACTACAGGGACGTAGCAAGTTATTCATAATAATTATGTAATGNTACAGGGACGTAGCAAGTTATTCATAATAATTATGTAATGCACAGTAGTTAAAAGGGTTTTATTTAACATTAAGGTTGTATAATATTTCAATATGAACACAATTAAAAATGCACAGGGAGCTATACAAATATACTGAAATATTAATTTATATTAAATTATAAAGATTTAACCAGCCTCATTCTGACTAACGTCTGATTGGAGAGTCCCCACCTTGTTGATGTTTCCGGAGGCTGATTAAGATGGTGGCAGTCGNCATTCTGACTAACGTCTGATTGGAGAGTCCCCACCTTGTTGATGTTTCCGGAGGCTGATTAAGATGGTGGCAGTCGACGCCTGGACACACTCATCTTCTATGGTCTTCTCGTTTCAATGGCTCTATGACAAAAGACACCGCCCACGGGCTACACTGCCCTATATCGACTGTGTTGTCCCCGTTTACTAGCAGGTGGAGGGGTTTCTGTGGTTTGCAATTTCATATAATTTCAGCAATCACGGCCCGTGTCCGGGATAAATATGTGAAGGTGTGATCAGGCAGGCAGCCAGCTAAGGCTTGATCACAATTTGTAACAATTTGAAACAACCTCTGTGAAATGGAAATAAATTTGAATAGTAGTAAAAAAATGTGTGAAAGTCACTCACCTTGTCACAAAGTGTGACCCCTGCTTACGGTATTGTTTCTCACGCAGTATGAGAACTGTAAAATATAAAAATGTATATGACATGTTATGCTTATTGTATGAAGGTGATAACAGTAAATAACTCTCTCAATTTTGGGCATGGTTTCTTTTATTTTAATAAATTAAGATTAATTGGTATTGCAGTTTTTACAAAAAAATAAGTTTGTGCTACGCCTTTACTGTGTTTCAGCTATAGGAAGGACGTTAATTCCGCGTTATTTTAGGAGTATATTTGAAGGTGGTGTAACAGAATTGTACTACAACCTCCGGCATCCCAAGGAATCCTTCCACAACACCAGTATTACGCTGGATTGCGACCAGTGTACGATGGTGACGCACCATGGCAAACCTATGTTTACGAAGGTGAGATGCACCGCCACTCTTCTACAAGCTACTGGCTGGTTCACGGTTTATTGAAAAATTCTGAAAATCCCTATTAATCTTATTTCTGCTCAGTGTGTAGATGTCCATCCAANTGGTTCACGGTTTATTGAAAAATTCTGAAAATCCCTATTAATCTTATTTCTGCTCAGTGTGTAGATGTCCATCCACCACATGTAAAGACTGATATTATCATGAACCTAATGGCTAATAAGAGGGTTTAGTAAACTGTGAACCTGCCACGTGCACCATTGCCAGCCGTCGTTGCNTGGTTCACGGTTTATTGAAAAATTCTGAAAATCCCTATTAATCTTATTTCTGCTCAGTGTGTAGATGTCCATCCAACACATGTAAAGACTGATATTGTCATGAACCTAATGGCTAATAAGAGGGTTTAGTAAACTGTGAACCTGCCACGTGCACCATTGCCAGCCGTCGTTGCAGTGTCGGACGTTGATCATTCATGTTGGTGTGCTCCTGCAGGTGAACAATTTGCTTGCTGTCCAGGTGTGCACCGAGGGTCGTTTGATCCTCGAGTTCACTTTTGATGACTTAATGAGAATCAAGTCATGGCATTTTGCGGTGCGGTCGCACAGGGAGTTGATACCTCGCTCTATGGTGGGCATGCACGCGCAGCAAGACCCCGCCATGCTTGACCAGCTGTCGAAGAACATCACGCGGCAGGGTATCACCAACTCCACCCTCAACTACCTCAGGGTCAGTAGCTCTTCAACGTGCGCTTGCATACCAACCTGTTTAATCTTAACATTGAACTGTTTTCTTTTTCCCACCATAACTGTCAAAACCAAGTGACTAAAACTTGAGGTTACCATAGTGTTTTCTAAATACCTGCATTAAAATTATGAAAAAATTATTCTATCCGTGTTTTCTGTCAACTGGAACATAAATAATTTATAAAAAGTTTTTTTTTGTAAAAGCACAAAATTGTTAGAAAACTACAGCAGCTGTATAGAAACTTGCACATCATTATTAAAAATNCATCACGCGGCAGGGTATCACCAACTCCACCCTCAACTACCTCAGGGTCAGTAGCTCTTCAACGTGCGCTTGCATGTCTGCTGCATACCAACCTGTTTAATCTTAACATTGAACTGCTTTCTTTTTCCCACCATAACTGTCAAAACCAAGTGACTAAAACTTGAGGTTACCATAGTGTTTTCTAAATACCTGCATTAAAATTATGAAAAAATTATTCTATCCGTGTTTTATGTCAACTGGAACATAAATAATTTATAAAAAGTTTTTTTTTTGTAAAAGCACAAAATTGTTAGAAAACTACAGCAGCTGTATAGAAACTTGCACATCATTATTAAAAATAATGTGATTTTAACAGTTCTGGTGATGTGCGTAGCATGGAAATGTCTACCTCATCTTTTAATAAGTTTGCAAAATAGTTTAAATTAAACATGAAAATTAGGGAACCATGTCTCTTTTTTCATGTAATGTATTAATTAAATACCATATATGTAACCAGAGTTCTTCTGTGACAAGTGAATGTTTCTTGACAGTCAGTATATACCAGGAAGCAAATATTTACTGTCGAGAGCACTGTGCATCAGTTGGTTATTGCTGATTGTTATTGGAGAGACCTGTTTTTTGGGACAAATTGTTTATTTATTTGCTTATTTATTATTGGTTTCAATGTACATTTCATTATTTGTATTTTGTTTCATAAAATTATTTAACAAAAATTCCATGCTGCAAAAATATTTTGCAGTTACTTTGCAAAAAACTAAAATACTTGTAATACATGATATATATTGCTACAATATTTATTCAATCTGAAAAATGCAAGCAGCATTATTATTTTAGTAATCTGTATAGTAACATTCTGCCTGTTGATTATATAGGTAGTGGCTGTGATCTGTGTACCTTCTAAAGCTGACTGTATCTTTGAAAAGTCACATGTTCACACAACCCCATTGGCAGTCATAAATATAGTATTTCAGCAGGAGATTTCTGTATGTGTTTACACTTTGGGAAAGTCGTTTGCTGGTTATTGGGAATATGGCATGCAATTTTATTTCTCTGCTATACATAAACTGCTTCATAGAAATTCGGACTTTGGTAAAAATCGAAGACAAGTTCATTTTATTTGCCAAGTTATTAATGTATAAAATCAGCCTTGAAGACTTTGCTTTTAGTAAATATCCAAAGCAAAGAAAAATCGAATTTTTTTACGTGGCTCTCCCATGGTAATTCTTCTGGTTGTTAGAAATAAATTTGTCAGTTATATCATCAAAGTCTATACAAAGTCCATCTCCATGGTTAGTTGTTATCCACACAATCTTCCTTGTCTTGNGTCAGTTATATCATCAAAGTCTATACAAAGTCCATCTCCATGGTTAGTTGTTATCCACACAATCTTCCTTGTCTTGTAGTGTTAGAACTTTTCAAAACACTACAAATTCTCTTCAGCTCCTGCCACAGACACAGGAAGAGTACAGAATAGGCCTGGCCTAGTAGTTGTACCATTTAGATGATCAGCTCTCAAGTTTGAGTGATGTAATTTCAAATGTATCAACCCTTCTTTGAGATCCTGCGAAAGACTGTAAGGAAAGGTGGTTAAGTAAACAGACACTAGACTAAGCAATGATATTATTTTCTGTTTCAAAATACTGCCGAAAACATTATACAATTTGGCTGAGTTTCCTAGCTGTGGTGAATTGTTCAGTCAATCCTAATAAAACAGAATTAATAATTACGTACATGACATTCACCAGAAACCTCACCTTTCTTTTGTCTCCATGTTGAATCTCTCATCTGTTCATCATCTAGTGTAGTGTTTCATTATGAAATTCCTTTATTGCACTTTTTTTTTCTGACTGTCCCTGCTAAGTGTTAGCTGTGTAGTAAGATAATGTGCCATTGCATT
Organism: Clitarchus hookeri; assembly: GCA_002778355.1. Taxonomy (NCBI): domain Eukaryota; kingdom Metazoa; phylum Arthropoda; class Insecta; order Phasmatodea; family Phasmatidae; genus Clitarchus; species Clitarchus hookeri. Next base: position 98,568 of record NQII01004350.1, read on the forward strand.
GGCAATGAACATAGCCTCTCAGAAATGTATCAAGACTTATTTCTAATGTACTTTATCTCTCTTAATTGGTTTTTAATATTGGTGACTTCTGTATCAAGAGCTGCATCTTTAGCCTTGAAGAGTTGTATGAAGACCAAGAGCTAGTAAAATTGTTATCCAAACTGCAGCCATTAACATTCTGACTACCTTGTAAGCCACAGGTGTACCACACACAGTGCATTTCTATATATGCTACGGAAGATATGGCCACTGAAAACATACTGGTGTTATTAGCTATCAAAATTGGTTTTAGTTGGCAGTACTTATATTGTTGACACATTTACATACAGTTGCACACCAGCAACTGTTGTATGAAATTCAAATGTTAGTTAACTGTCCAAAATAAAGCTACAAAGAAGATAGGAGAGCAGTAATAGTGAAAGTGAGTTTTGTGGTGATAAAATAAAAGATTATCCCAACTTTCATTTTGTTGTATGGAATAGAATAGAAAAAAAAAATTATTGACATGCCAATATAGAATGTAAAAATTCAATGAGAAACTGTGTAGTGCAAGATCATTTGGTAGTAATCTTAATGAAGGATCACTTTTTAATAGTTTTGTGTTAGTGTTAAAATTCTGTAGTTTTCTGAACAGCGAGCGAGTGTTCACTCTGAAGCGGGCAACATATGCCATATGTCTGTGTGTAGAGTTAAACATCTAGGAAGGTCACAGTGCTTCGTGTATACATAAGCAAGTTAAATTTTGGAATGGTTTAAAATGTTAATATATTCACATTCTTTCAATAAGATGTTTATATATGGAACTACTTTTCGTAATTTGCTGCCAACTTTACAGGCAGTGATGTAGCCAATGTTAATGTTCAATATAAGCAGTACCAAGCAATGATCTTTTTTTTTTTTTAATGTTGATTTCAGAAGAGCTTACTTCACTTTTAACAGCCTATAAATGCCCTTTGATACAATCATTTACTGGAGTGTATGATGTGTACATATTGTGTTGACACAAGGCATTTTTTCTCCCTGGTACACTTTCGTCAGAGTCGTAGAAAAGAGAGCTGTAAACTAACGTCGTCTTATTGGGTTGCAATCTTCAAAATAGGCCACTTTAATTGGCATTGTAAATATAATGTAACAACCCCAGCTCTTAAATTTTTACAATAAATTATTTTTGTTAAAATGCAACTGCTAAATTAAAAGGTAATTTTTCTCTGTTTGTAGTAAGAAAACAGATTACAAACTTATTTTTAAATATTAATATCAGTAAAACTTATCATTTTTACAAATTTGTAAATTATTTTTTTAATGGTGAATTTTGTTAGGTGTGTGTCTAATGTGCTTGTGAAGCAACCATGTACGAGTATATTGAACATTAAGGCACAGAGTAGGTTGTAGATGACTACATATACAGTGAAATCCCGATATTTCGCTTCCCGATTATTCGTATATCCCGCTAATTCGTACAAATTTGCCGGTCCCTTGAGTAAATCCCTTTAATTCGTAAAAAAAACAATGCATTCCGGTCCCCTCGATAATACGTATTTATTTTGGTGCTCGAGCTCAATTAAAACGTCTTATAATTCTTATTTACAACTTAAAAATCTCTTTAACTCGTAATGTTTTTAACCCTAGGCTGTACACAAGCTCTAGATTTATGCAACTCGAGCAGGGTAAAAAAGACCGGAAGGGTACTGAGGGACATAGGAGGGTTTGAAAGGCAGATAATGACGCAGAGTAGGCTGTGAGGCGATGTGTTTGTGATTCTCAGAACTAAGAGGCGCCTTGCTGTCCGGTCTACGGTTTTGAGAAGGTAGGAAGGAGCAGAGCGAGTGAAAAGTTAGTCAGTTCGGTCTTAGCCATGCCTCCGAAAAGAGCTAATAAGTGTCTTTCCATTAGAGAAAAAAAAAAAATCATTACTGCCGTGGCCGGTGGTGATAAACAAATTGACGTGTCCAAACGTTATAACGTTCCTCCTTCCACAATAACATCAATTCTGAAGAACAAGGACAAGATCGCCTCCCAGACATCAGACAGCAAAGTAAAGCGCTTTAAGTCTAGTGAGTATCCACAACTAGAAGATAATTTAAAAAAGTGGTTTGCGCAAGCACGGAATTCGAATGTACCAGTTGGAGGAAACATTTTAAGAGAGAAAGTAAAAGTTTTCGCAGAAAAAAATGGGAATTAAAGACTTTCGGGCAAGTGATGGTTGGTTTGATAGGTTTAAANTAGTAAGAAAACAGATTACAAACTTATTTTTAAATATTAATATCAGTAAAACTTATCATTTTTACAAATTTGTAAATTATTTTTTTAATGGTGAATTTTGTTGGGTGTGTGTCTAATGTGCTCGTGAAGCAACCATGTACGAGTATATTGAACATTAAGGCACAGAGTAGGTTGTAGATGACTACATATACAGTGAAATCCTGATATTTCGCTTCCCGATTATTCGTATATCCCGCTAATTCGTACAAATTTGCCGGTCCCTTGAGAAAATCCCTTTAATTCGTAAAAAAAAAACAATGCATTCCGGTCCCCTCGATAATACGTATTTATTTTGGTGCTCGAGCTCAATTAAAACGTCTTATAATTCTTATTTCCAACTTAAATATCTTGTTAACTCGTAATGTTTTTAACCCTAGGCTGTACAGAAGCTCTAGATTTATGCAACTCGGGCAGGGTAAAAAAGACCGGAAGGGTACTGAGGGACGTAGGAGGGTTTGAAAGGCAGGTAATGACGCCAAGTAGGTTGTGAGGCGATGTGTCTGTGATTCTCAGAACTAAGAGGCGCCTTG
>NQII01004350.1:101536-129459 GCA_002778355.1 Clitarchus hookeri
GGTTATGAGAGGGTAGGAAGGAGCAGAGCGAGTGAAAAGTTAGTCAGTTCGGTCTTAGCCATGCCTCCGAAAAGATCTAATGAGTGTCTTTCCATTAGAGAAAAAAAAATCATTACCGCCGTGGCCGGTGGTGATAAAAAAATTGGCGTGTCCAAACGTTATAACGTTCCTCCTTCCACAATAACATCAATTCTGAAGAACAAGGACAATATCGCCGCCCAGACATCGGACAGCAAAGTAAAGTGCTTTAAGACTGGTGAGTATGCACAACTAGAAGAGAATTTTAAAAAGGGGTTTGCGGAAACACGGAATTCAAATGTACCAGTTGGAGGAAACATTTTAAGAGGAAAAGTAAAAGTTTTCGCAGAAAAAAATGGGAATTAAAGACTTTCGGGCAAGTGATGGTTGGTTTGATAGGTTTAAAAAAAGGCACAGCATAAAATTGAAGAAGCTTAGTGGGNAAGGCACACCATAAAATTTATGAAGCTTAGTGGTGAAAGTGCGAGTGTATCGGCCGACGTTTGTTCTGAGTGGAAAGACGAATTGGGAGAAATAATAGATTCTTATGAGCCCAACAACATTTTTAATGCCGATGAGACGGGGTTATTTTATAAGTGTCTCCCCGACCGATCAATGTGTTTTAAGGAAGAAAAGTGTCATGCCGGAAAAAATAGTAAAGAACGCGTAACCATATTGTTGGCCGCCAACATGGACGGATCTGAGAAATTGAGACCGCTCATGATAGGCAAATCAGCCAAACCAAAATGTTTTAAAAACATAAAAACTTTTCCGATGACCTATCGTGCAAACAAAAAAGCGTGGATGACGGGCAAATTATTCAAGGAATGGATACTATCAGTGAATGCTGATATGGAGAAAAGGCAGCAAAAAATTCTGCTTTTCATGGATAATTATACGGCCCACAACAATACCCCACCGCTCAGTCATGTTAATGTTGTGTTTTTGCCTGCCAGCACTACTTATAAGCTGCAGCCTCTAGACCAGGACATAATTAAAACGTTCAAAACCTTTTACCGCAAGGAAGTAGTGATGCAACTCCTTGACAGCATCGAGGATGGGGAGGATCATAAAATCACCTTATTTTCAGCCAAGAACATTGCTCACAAGGCATGGCAAAGTGTTAGCGAAAGCACAATAAAAAACTGTTTTCGTGCTGTGGATTCACGAAGGTGGAACTTTCATCAGCAGTTACTGAACAAGATTTAGAATGTCCTGTGAATGGGTATCGTCTTCCTCAAAATGAAGAAAATTCTATAACGTTTGAAGATATTGTCCATTTGGCGATGGCCTAGCGGTAGCGGGAATTCTAACTGATGACGAAATTTTTGGTTCCATCTCAGGACATTGATGGTGAAGGTGATGACGAAGATGATGTGCTGACAAATACACCTAAAGTAGCTAAACAATACATCAACAACGTGCGCCATTTCTTAGCTAAATCAGACGTTGACGATGAAGTATTTTCTGCTTTGAACATACTTGACAAAGCCATCGACAATACCCGTCTGCAAGGCTTGCACCAAAAGAAAATGACAGATTTTTTTAAACGTACATTTTTAATGTGTTTTTTATTGATTTAATTATTGATTTATATATACAGTACATATATATACATAATATGTAGCCATGCGTTTATCATGACATATTAATGCAAATTTGTAATAATATCGTTATTATGTATTTTTTCTATTTTTGCTTCCGATTATTNTTGATTTATATATACAGTACATATATATACATAATATGTAGCCATGCGTTTATCATGACATATTAATGCAAATTTGTAATAATATCGTTATTATGTATTTTTTCTATTTTTGCTTCCGATTATTGGTAATCCCGCTAATTTGAATATCTCGATAATTCGTATTTAACATTCAGTCCCTTGACAATACGAATTATCGGGATTCTACTGTAACATATACACAATGGTGGAGAAAGAGGATCTGGATATGTTTGTTTATATCTCGTGTATTCTTCAGAACTGAGTTGGGAATCTTGTGTGTTTTGTCCTGCTTGACTTTTGTTCTTAATTTCAGGAAAGTGCCAGATTTTTGTATATGCCGGATTGGTAAACCACCAGATTATATAGATTGTACTGTATATCTTTTGAATAAATGTTATCCTTGAGATTTAATGCATTTCGTGTGTGTGCCAATCAGTACGTTGATGCTTACATTACCTTACACCGGCTTTATTAATAATTAATTGCAAACACATGCATGCATCAATATGTCATTCCATCTTGTGTCTACCAAACTGTAACATATTTTCCATTATTTTTTAAGAATGTGCATACATGCATGCAGTAAACTGTCTGAAGCCATTTGTTTCAGTGAATTTATTTATTTTTACTTTCTTCTTTATTTGAGTGCTGTGCCAATTTTTGACCCAAACTCCTGAAGAGTAGAAAATAGGGAGGTGCATTTTAAGGAGCTGTAAGCTTACCAACGTTGGGTATGAGAAACCACAGCAAGTAGTACCTTTGGCCTAGATCAGATGCTAGTAATGCTCAACATGCTTGCTCTAACAGTATAGCAATGACATGGTTTTTTGAAGTACCACACTCTGATAATTTCTAGTAATTGTTTTGCAGTTGCTTTCACATGAATTACTTTCTTACATTTACCATTTGCATGTATTTTGTGAATAACTGAAGGACACATTCTTCTCTGGGAGTTCACAAGTCTGGCATCTGGGTTGAGTGATAGCTACATATAAGTTCTGGCCATTTAGGTTGGGGCTTCNTCTGGGAGTTCACAAGTCTGGCATCTGGGTTGAGTGATAGCTACATATAAGTTCTGGCCATTTAGGTTGGGGCTTCAGGCGCTGTTCCTAAGATTGTGAAGCACTGGGAGCGTAAATATGTTATCTTTACCCTTTCTCTATACCTGGGGTGAGAGAAGTTTCTACAGTCTTTATTTATCTTTTTATAGTTTGGCAGCTTGATTCCCACCTTTTCTACCACTTGGTGCAAATTTTGTCTTGGATATTCCCTGTCTCTCCTGGTGTTCATCCTGCATTTTTTNCCACCTTTTCTACCACTTGGTGCAAATTTTGTCTTGGATATTCCCTGTCTCTCCTGGTGTTCATCCTGCATTTTTTAAAAGTTTCTTAGCTTTCTGCTGATTTTATGTTTTTTTTTTTTTTTTTTGTTTTAATTGTACGCTTGTGCATTATGCAGAAATATTTTGTTTCATACAGGAGTTTGGTTATTTTGTTAGTCATCATGTTGGTTTTTCTTATCTTCACACTCAGTCATATTAGTGAGTCACAAACAGTTTTTGTGTTCATTACAGAACCTACCTTGTCTTTTCTTTGTCTGTTTATTCATAATGTCTTCTACCAGAAATTTGGTTCAAGAACTTTGGCATTACGAGATAAGAGCTCATTAGCTCGACATTATGTACACATGCTTTTCTTAAACTGTTTAACTTTTTGTGCTTTCTGCTTCTACTTGAAAGTTTAATGCATATTTATCTTGTTTGCTGGCAATTCTTATTGTTTGTATTATTACTAAGACAGTTCCACATTTTTATGTGATACTGATTCCCGATTCAATTCCAATATTTAAATTATGTTTTGATTCTCAAATTTTGACTCTATTCAGCTCTCATTATTTTATAACAAGAAATAAAAGTGCACTAGAGAAAGATTCTAAATTGGCACGATAAGTATGATTATGAATAATACCTATTTGAGCAAGGTGATGTGTGACAAATATTGTATAAACTGTAATACGTAGTAAACATTTTTCAAATTTTGTACAGTTTAATATATTTAAAAAAAATTTCTTTTTTACTTTTAAACATTTGCAACTCCATGTAAGGTGATTTGTTGTTGAAATCTTAATAACTGAAATTACACACTGCATAATTTGTATCATTCTCCACCATAATTAAATGGTCCCCAAAACTGCTGGATTTTAGCTTTGTAGGCATTTAATTAATTTCTGTAGGTGTGGTTAACCTTAAAAACAAAACACACTTCTGCCACAACACAGGTTAACAAAATCTGCTTTATATTTATTTTAGCTTATTTTCTAAAGAACCATTGTCATGGTTGAGAGTGGTATTTGCATAAATATTCTTTTCCAATATGAAAGGTTAGTAAGATTTATGTAAATCTTGAATATAACAATATAATGGCAAAGTTTTTATTAAAAAATAATTGGGAAACATGCTCATTTGTGGAACCTATGGTTGTAACAAACACTGTTGTTTGATTATAAATTTTTACATTAGAAAACTAATAGCGTTCTCCACATTTCAACAAGGTCCTATCACAAAACTGGGTTGTTTTTCTAGAAATAGCAGTTTTATAGAAAAAAACTTTGCAGAGGCCATATTTTCCAATGCAAATAATGTTGCATGTCAGCAGGTAGGTTCGCAGATGCCTTGGAACACCAATGCATTCTTTATAGAAATAATTTGAGACAAAGTTTTTCAAATTTAAGAATTATAAAAGCACTTTTTTTTTTATACAGCTTTTGTTTATTTGTAGGTAACAATATTTTAATAAAATCCTGTTTAGTTCAGTACTACTTAAACAGAAATCCACAACCTAACTACAAAATACTAGTAAATATTTTATTATTGATAAAAAAAACTCTATACACATAGTAAAAATGTTTTTACATAGTTTCGAATTGTACAGCTGTTGTGTTTTTTCAAAGAAAAGTGACAGAAACCTATTTGTTTTTGTTTTCTTGGCAATATGAAAATCACACAAATTTGCTTCCAATGCAGTTGTCTTTCTATTTTTTATGTACCCCACTGTGCATACGTCATGGCAGTGTTTAAGCACGTGTATTTTCAGCCCACGTAATGTTTACATAAAGGTATTTGCACTTTGTTCAGTTTGTAGACCACACTAAACCCTTCACTTTCAAACTCCCAGACATGATCTATAACAGGTACATATTATTTTTGGCATTCTTAACCGGTTTTGCGGCATAAGTAGCAGACTACGATCACCACCCTCGCTCAATAGTTGCAAATACCGTATTTGCTAGTTGTCAAGAACCTAACCACAAATCACAGATGATAGNAAGCAGCAGACTACGATCACCACCCTCGCTCAATAGTTGCAAATACCGTATTTGCTAGTTGTCAAGAACCTAACCATAAAGCACAGATGATTGTCAAGTCGGCAGTGTTTACAAATACTGCGCAAAATTTTCGGTGCGTAATTATGACATTCGACAAAAAAGATTTTCATGTATTATTTACTTTCGTCATATCACCAACATTTTTGGTTATAGATGTTTGTTTAATAAAGTACACGTTACTGATGATTCTACCCGTGAATGACCGCTGCTGCGATTCTGGTGGATATATCAAATTGTATGTGCAACAATAATTTTTCGACCTTGCTACCAATCTATTAGGAATCATTCTTGTGACCTAAAATTTTGTTTGTTTGTTTAATCAACAACATGATCATCACGCAAATAGTTTGTTATCTGCACCTATGTGAAGTAAATGAGAGATAATACGCTATAACAAATGGAAAACTGTAAAATTTAATGTTTGTAAAGTTTTCAGGGTAAAATAAACTTGTAATGTGGTATTAGATGTACTTAAATAAGCATTTTTGTCACTGTTTTGCGAATGCAGGAATTATTGTAAAATATCTTAAATAAACATTAGTCTTCCGTACTTTGCATTATTTCTGGTTATTTACCGGTTCGTGAAAATTTCTAGGCCTACCAATAACTCTGCATTGAGGGACAATAAGTTCACAGCGATTTTACAGACATTGTGTACAATATGGGCACAATGATTTGCTTTCAAAATATATATAAATTAATTTTTAAAAAACAAACACTGAATAAGTCTCCCAAATTTTGCATTTGTGTTGCTAGCAGACACTAGAAATTTGTTGTAATTTTAAGTTAGGTGCACAAATTCTGCTTTCTATTTAGTGTGCCATTGCACTCGCCGATTCATTTGGATCTTCATAAAATCTCTATAAAAATAGATGATTGCAATGGGAAAACACTTTTGGTTGTTGTTTGTTTTTGAGACAGCAATTCAAAAATAAGAAAAAGGAGAGTTTCACTTTTATTACTATCATTTCTTAACATTTTAATCAAGTTTTGAACACTTTGTGGGCCAAAGACACCTTTCATTAAGGCTTCACTTTTTGTGTAGCCACAAGTTACTATTTTTGCTAAACTAGAATCTGGAAAAACTTGTGAAAATACCTTAACATTGCAGTCTGTGCTTGTCTAGCTTAAAAGATGCTTCACAGTGTGGTAGGCCTCTGCTCTGTAGGTATGCATGCGGTTACCTGAAAAAAAACTTTTTAATGACACTTTAAAAATGTTCTGATACAGAGGACAATTAATAATAGTGTTACTAATTATTTATTGCTGGACAATAATAATAACAATAACAGCAATAATAATAATAATAAATAGCTATATTTACTAACAGTAGCTTATTTGCATCAGTAGTGTCTTGCTTAGTGAAGCGAGTGAACAGAGTAACCTGCAAGGGGGAGCTTAGTCTTGGTTTATGTTGCAAGCTATTAAAATGTTATTGAACTTTTGTAGTGTCCCTATGTGTGTTGAAAATGAAAACTCGTCTTTGTCCATACAAAGTGTGCACTTTGCCTTGAAAACCCTTGAACATGATGTAGCTCGGGAAAGTCTTTTTCCCAAATCACTAAATGCTTTTGGAGTTGTCTTTTCATCTTTGGCAGTGTTTCGACATTTCCAGTTTGTTTACCCTTGGCTTCATCCGATTTGTGAAACATCATTATCTGTATAAGTCAAGTCTCGCTCGCTGACTCGCATAAACTTTTACCAACCAGAAAAGCAGAGATCAAACCACAGAGTAAAATTTGTATCAAATCACTTTTGGTAGAAGATCACAATGATAAACAGTAAATAGATGAGAAGTGATAAACCACACACTAATGTGCATTTGGTAAGTAGTATTGCCAACTCAGGAATCAGAAGCGCCAAGTGCCAATCATTATGATTATCATTTATGAAGAACTATGAACTGGTATAAATTTTTTTTTTCTTCTGAATTTAAATTTAAAAATTTAAAATATTTCTTATATTAATGGAAACAGCAAAAACAGGGAACATTTATCATACTGTACCTATTTTATACCGTATGCAGAATGAAAGAGAGAAATAACAGTACTATCCTTTGAAGAAGTATCTGGCAACCCTACATTTCACATGTGAAACTTTACAATACATAATTTATTGCCCTCATCGCAACACTACTGCATAGCTGGTGCGATGTTCCACACACACAATCATACGTTAGATTGCCGCTGAGACCAAACGGTTTGCCATAATAAAAAATTATCCATAAATGTTCTTCTCAGTTTTCACTTCTCTATGCAACCCCATTGTTACAGTCTGCCATTTTTTTACATGGTGTATAAAAATGTTAGGTTAGAAAATATGTTATTTCAATATATGCCACTGTAATTTTATTCATATAAAATTTTTCAACAGATAGAGAAAAGTTCCGCTGGTGTAATGTATGACCAAAGTATTTGTTTTGTGTTTTTATTTTTCTTACAAATGTTATGATACAGTCTGTACATACTTAATCTCACATAGTTTGCACTGTTTAAGCTCATCCAATTGAGGAAAATTCTTATACGAGTCTTTACACTCCTCCTAAGTGAATTGGCGCAGTGTCTTTGTATAAATTTTTTTATTTGGAGGATTTTTGGATATGTACGTAATTGATGAGCCAGAGAAACAGAATCATTATTTTAAAAATTTCAATAGGCTCTTAAAACTAGGTTGATAAGTTAGGAGGGTGCTCAACAATGGGATGTTTAGCCCATGGAGGTAAGTGAGATGCAGTTGGGGCTGTAACGGAATGAAAGTGTGAGAAAATCAGCCAGCCAATGGCAACATCCATTATCTTCCTTGCATGTAAGTGCTTGGTGTGACTACCGAGAATGGAATTTGAATTGCCTTGGTGTGGCACTGGTGCTGTGGTAGCGTACTTTAGGGCAACAGTAATAACTCCACAATAAATGTAATTTACTTAGGCCAATTATTGCTTTTATGTAAATATTTAATAAATTACAGACACCCTTGGAGAAGTTTGCACATCACCACTGAAATATTCAACATTATAGTTATCAAAATGTTTACAGAAAATAACAAATTTTTTTCTGCCCTGTAATTGGTCCAAAACTGATAAAAGGTAACAGTTTACAGACAGTATAATGGTTACATCAAAGCTTACACAAATTTATTCATAAGAAAAACTGACTTTAAACTTTCTTGAGATGTTTTATTTGCAGAAATTTATCTTCTCTGGGTACAATTTTCACAACATGGAAATATTCTTTTTTGTTGCCCATGACTCAAGCCAAGCTAAGGTAAAATATCCACCATGAATACCTTATACCTTTCATGGTCATCTTCATCTGGAATGATGATTCTGTTGGCAGATTCATNTTCTCAGTTTTCACTTCTCTATGCAACCCCATTGTTACAGTCTGCCATTTTTTTACATGGTGTATAAAAATGTTAAGTTAGAAAATATGTTATTTCAATATATGCCACTGTAATTTTATTCATATAAAATTTTTCAACAGAGAGAGGAAAGTTCCGCTGGTGTAATGTATGACCAAAGTATTTGTTTTGTGTTTTTATTTTTCTTACAACTGTTATGGTACAGTCTGTACATACTTAATCTCACATAGTTTGCACTGTTTAAGCTCATCCAATTGAGGAAAATTCTTATACGAGTTTTTACACTCCTGTCAAGTGAATTGGCGCAGTGTCTTTGTATTAATTTTTTTATTTGGAGGATTTTTGGATATGTACGTAATTGATGAGCCAGAGAAACAGAATCATTATTTTAAAAATTTCAATAGGCTCTTAAAACTAGGTTGATAAGTTAGGAGGGTGCTCAACAATGGGATGTTTAGCCCATGGAGGTAAGTGAGATGCAGATGGAGCTGTAACGGAATGAAAGTGTGAGAAAATCAGCCAGCCAATGGCAACATCCATTATCTTCCTTGCATGTAAGTGTTTGGTGTGACTACCGAGAATGGAATTTGAATTGCCCTGGTGTGGCACTGGTGCTGTGGTAGCGTACTTTAGGGCCACAGTAATAACTCCACAATAAATGTAATTTATTTAGGCCAATTATTGCTTTTATGTAAATATTTAATAAATTACAGACACCCTTGGAGAAGTTTGCACATCACCACTGNATTATTGCTTTTATGTAAATATTTAATAAATTACAGACACCCTTGGAGAAGTTTGCACATCACCACTGAAATATTTAACATTATAGTTATCAAAATGTTTACAGAAAATAACAAATTTTTTTCTGCCCTGTAATTGGTCCAAACCTGATAAAAGGTAACAGTTTACAGACAGTATAATGGTTACATCAAAGCTTACACAAATTTATTCATAAAAAAAACTGACTTTAAACTTTCTTGAGATGTTTTATTTGCAGGAATTTATCTTCTCTGGGTACAATTTTCACAACATGGAAATATTCTTTCTTGTTGCCCATGACTCAAGCCAAGCTAAGGCAAAATATCCACCATGAATACCTTATACCTTTCATGGTCATCTTCATCTGGAATGATGATTCTGTTGGCAGATTCATNATTATTGCTTTTATGTAAATATTTAATAAATTACAGACACCCTTGGAGAAGTTTGCACATCACCACTGAAATATTCAACATTATAGTTATCAAAATGTTTACAGAAAATAACAAATTTTTTTCTGCCCTGTAATTGGTCCAAAACTGATAAAAGGTAACAGTTTACAGACAGTATAATGGTTACATCAAAGCTTACACAAATTTATTCATAAGAAAAACTGACTTTAAACTTTCTTGAGATGTTTTATTTGCAGAAATTTATCTTCTCTGGGTACAATTTTCACAACATGGAAATATTCTTTTTTGTTGCCCATGACTCAAGCCAAGCTAAGGTAAAATATCCACCATGAATACCTTATACCTTTCATGGTCATCTTCATCTGGAATGATGATTCTGTTGGCAGATTCATCACTTGGGAATGAGGGACTTTCATCCTCTGATGAACTGGAGTCCACAGTTTTTCTTTTGACATTATGTTGATATAGGACTTTATTTGCTTTCAGACCTACTTGCTGTGCCTCTGTTTCTATCTGAGCTTTTTCAGTAGTGTCAGTCAATATCAGACATCTTCATTGGTTGGGTCCAACTTTCTGTCCTATTCTTGCTGGAGCTTTTGCATAAGGTCTGATCTCTTTGAAGTGTAATAATGCTTGTCCTGGCAAACTACATTCACAGCAGATTCATTTTGATTCGATGGTGCTGGCTTTGAGGGATTTTCTCAATCAGTCGCGTAGATTTTCATCAACTTATCAGTAGCAAATATTTTCTCATTCAAAGGCCATATTCCTGAGACACAGAAATCTGAGGTGTGTAGACATAGGTATGCCTCACCTGTGCATTTGACATCATTGTAAATATTTCATACTCAAACCACAGTTGGTTAGCGTCCACTCACTGCAAGCTGAATTGTAATACAGTGAATCCTCTTTAATAACAACTCCTAGGGACCTAAATTTTTGCATTTGATAATAATAAAATGTGTATGAACAGGTATTTGCAATAATAGTAAAAAATCTCAAAAAATTAAAATGTTGACTTTGTGATTCTTATGACCAACATGATTTCTTTTTATTAGGGCTGGGCCTATACCACTTTTTGCAGATTCCACCGATACTGATTCTTGTGAGCCGATACTGCTGATACTTGATACTGATACCCACATTACAAGATATTTTTGTGATAAAATAATATTTGAATACTTTCATGATTTATAATTAAATTATATTGTATGCAGCCAAGAACACTTAAAAAAAAACTCTTCCTACAGTCATTATACTACTCCAAAACACAACAGTTTTAAAGGGGTGGTTCACGCCATAAAAATCGTTATTGTTACAAATTGTTATTATGCTGATAGAAAATGGTAGAGGGTCTCGAAATGATGTCCCCCACCACTCCGCAGGCCTGTATATAAACCGGGCGACTTCTAGGAAACTTTCAGAAGTGAGAGAGCTCTGGGGCGGGGTGGATGCGTCACCCTGCTCCGTGAGGGGTCCTCGGCACTCTGCTGCAACAATGTTGCCAGACCTCCCTGTCCTTGACTGTGGCCCTCGTGCCACCCACTCACTCAGGCAGGCAGCTAGGCAGGCTGGCAGGTGTGTCCATTCAGCTGTGCTCACACAGATTAGAGTTGTGTCGTTATCTAGTGTATTAATGCTGGTTTTTCATATTATGTAACTAATGCATTTTGCAGAAATGTTATAGTGTGTTGGCGAAAATGTACTGGAAACTTAGATGTCTTGGGAATGCTGATTCAAATTAATTTCTCTCCTCACATAGAAATAAAATGATACCATAAAAATTGAAATGGTTAACTGTTAATAGTTGCAGGGACTATAATTTGTTTACAGTGAAAACATAATGTAGATTACCAATCAATACTGTTTAGGAGAAGTTTATTATATATCTAAAAAAAAATATTATTTAAAGTGGCAAATACACTTTATGTTCAAATACTATAAAATTATAGCAATAAGTATTTTGCTCATAACAAAAACACAATACAATGAAGGTGCGTTATTACGTGAAATAACTTAATTATACAATGTTTAATGTCAAGTTTTATGTACACATGAACAAGAACTTATTTTAAACGAAATACTAACATTTCTATAATTGAAATTCTGATTATAGTTTATTCGCGGTTTCTTCATGCTTTTTGAATCAAACCTTTGAAAAATCACCCCATGTTTGACTTGCTCAGTTGTTAATTAAATATTATTTATCACTAGCATTTTATACTCTGATTAACATAAAAATACCTTTTTTTTTTGTTAAAATTGTATTTATAATTATATTTTAACAATAAATTATAATATTTCATGTATAATTAATATGAATAAACGGAAACAGTAGATGTGTTGGTAATGCCAAGTAAAAAATAGTTCTTATACAAAATATAATTACACTGAGTGCACACGAATGTGTTGCATTTGTCCCTTTGGTGTTATTTTGCTAGGCCCATTACGCTTTATTTGCACGAGGCAGAGGAATATCCGGGAAGTAAAACTTTAGCACTGCTTTAAAAAAGTTGGTAGTAACAGTGAATTGACTATAGTAAGGAATAATAATTTTGTAACGGAATGAACTGAAAAATATGTTTCATTATCTTTAATTTGTTGCTGAACGATGGTAACTTCACAACGATGGTAACTTCGGAGTATGAGGCGGATATCTTCGCAAGCGGCTCGCCACGGGACAGACTGACTGCTGAGAGTGCACTGCATGCTCTTTGTTGGCCAGTTTCTCAACGTGAGGCGCGCTTCGTCGCGAGTGCCCGCAGTATTTCAAACGAATCCTAGAGAATAATACTCAAGTACTAATTATCAAGGACCAAAATTAAAGCGTAAACTCAACTTAACCAGTGTATCAAAAAAATTATTGAAATTTGTGTGTTATATCTTAAAAATTCAGTATTTTGTAAACCAGTCAATAAATGCTTTATACATTAAAAATTAATTTAAATATAGTTCCTTCATGGCAGCATGGATTTCAGCACATAATAGGAAAGAATATGCATCAAGTATTCGTACAATTCAGAAATCTTTATGTCCACATGTTAATTAGGCAAGATGTGTTTGTAACAACAAATTGTGTTCACAAGTTTTTTTTAGTGTCATATATAAGGTTTTTTTTATTTAATAGTTTTAGACAGTTTGTATTCTTGTGAAAGTGAAAAAACAAAGTAAAAACCCTATAATTTATGTAGTTGTAGATAAAATTCCATCAACTTATTAAAGATGTGCATTATTGCCAATAAAATAAACTAATAATTTACTGCCAAACTGTGAACCCCCTCCTCAAACAATAATCTATAAAAAAAATTATGCTATAAACCAATTATATAAAAAATATTTTAACAGTTTTGTGCTATAAAAAGTAAAAATTATCATTTACATTCCAAACAGCATATCATTACTTATTTGCAAGATTTAAAGATTTAAGTATTTTTATTTATGAAGACCAGCTGGTTTAACTTCTCAGGATTCAAGGAACTTGACAATACAAAAATATTAATGTTAATAATAGGTATATTTTCGTGAANTTAACTCTGCATTTTTCCCCCGCCCGTGTCAACTGCCTGTCCGCCCCCCGGCCCGCCTGGACTCGCGGCACATGTCTACTGGGAGGCCCTACATTGGGGATACTGGTTTAAGATGGCGGGAGGTGTGACAGCGGTGCTTCAGAATACTAACAATATGTGGCACGCGTCAAGGCGACATGTGAATAATTGTATAAGACATGAAAATGAATTTATGATATACAATTAATTGTATAGGACATACCAGGGAATTTAAGACATACAATTAATGTAATCATTGAACTGGATAAGGGCTCATTTTATTGGAAAAATTAGTTTTGATGTGGTTTTAATTTTTTTAATATAATGTGTTTGATCAAAGTTATTTTATTATTATTTTTATGCCTTGTTCTCACAATGATAACTAATATTTTTGAAATAACTGCACTTTTAATATTATGTTATTTGCAACTGAGAAACAAAATACTTATCTTGTAAAGTCAACTCTTCAATTGTATACAAATTACTGTTGGTCACATGTACAGAAATGTAGGTAACATGCAAACAAGACAAACCTATTGTGCACACTATTTGCGGAAACAGTGACGGGTTCTGCACAAATTAAAACTAAGAATAAAAAAATTAAGACAATATGTTTGTTTCAATATTTAATTTTCAGTATGATATTGAATCTTTTGCATTTATGTTGCAATGAAATTAAGTCAGGTTTGAGTGCGCAAAATACTACGCATAGTTTGGGGTCACTACGCTAGTCAATTTTTACACTTCAGTTTTCCATAGAAAATGCCTTACTATACTTACACAATAAATAAGTTATTAACTTAACTGAACTGATGCGTTAGAGTATTTTTTCTTGTAGTATTGTCACAGTTTGCAAACTGTTGTTTGTCATAATTTTCTAACTGTTTATTACTTGTGGGTCAAGAGTACAGTATTTTATACATTTGTGGCCAAAAATGTTTTGTGTACATCTTCACTTGCCTCTGATCTAGTCTCCAACATCTACGCGCGCGCTTATTTACACACCGTCACTCACACAGGCCCATATATAACTACCTTATTATAAATGAAAACACGTTCACTGCAATTTATATAATTAGTAACAAAACAGAAATTAAAATAAAGAAAAGAATTAGTTTGCATGAAGTTTATTTTTTCAAACAAGGTATTTTTCCCGCTAGTATTATTTTGCACTAATGGAATTTTTTTATAACCATACTATTGATGTAAATTTGAAATGAAATGAAGAATTGTACATTAGTGATTTCTTTTCTACTGGCATAAACAAAACTTAATTTTTATATTGATTTAGATTCCTTATAATAGATATTAATATTGCAGCTAATGCAAAGACTGTTTTAATTTACTTACAGCAGAGAATCTTGGGCTTCGTTTACTTCGGTTTGTTGCATCCTCATTTTACCTGGTGACACACAGCCTTCTTTTATTCTTCACCAAGACAAAATTTTTGCTAAGGCTTTTTTATTTTCCTTACTGTGGTAAGATGTTTTCCTTTTACCCATTATAGTTTTTACTAGCCACACGTTTTCACACCTCACGTATGGATACGGCAACGCTGCACATGCGGAGTCTTCGCAAGCGGCTCGCCACGGGACAGACTGACTACTGAGAGTGCACTGCATGCACTCTGTTGGCCAGTTTCTCAACGTGAGGCGCGCTTCGTCGCAAGTGCCCGCAGTATTTCAAACAAATCCTAGAGAATAATACTCAAGTACTAATTATCAAGGACCAAAATTAAAGCGTAAACTCGACTTAACCAGTGTATCAAAAAAATTATTGAAATTTGTGTGTCATATCTTAAAAATTCAGTATTTTGTAAACTAGTCAATAAATGCTTTATACATTAAAAATTAATTTAAATATAGTTCCTTCAATGGCAGCATGACTTTCAGCACATAATAGGAAAGAATATGCATCAAGTATTCGTACAATTCAGAAATCTTTATGTCCACATGTTAATTAGGCAAGATGTGTTTGTAACAACAAATTGTGTTCACAAGTTTTTTTTAGTGTCATATATAAGGTTTTAGACAGTTTGTATTCTTGTGAAAGTGAAAAAACAAAGTAAAAACCCTATAATTTATGTAGTTGTAGATAAAATTCCATCAACTTATTAAAGATGTGCATTATTGCCAATAAAATAAACTAATAATTTACTGCCAAACTGTGAACCCCCTCCTCAATCAATAATCTATAAAAAAAATTATGCAATAAACCAATTATATAAAAAATATTTTAACAGTTTTGTGCTATAAAAAGTAAAAATTATCATTTACATTCCAAACAGCGTATCATTACTTATTTGCAAGATTTAAAGATGTAAATATTTTTATTTATGAAGACCAGCGGGTTTAACTTCTCAGGATTCAAGGAACTTGACAATACAAAAATATTAATGTTAATAATAGGTATATTTTCGTGAGCTGAACTGGTAATAGGCTAAGTGCTTCTAACAAAATCTTTGCATTCACATGTGAGCGCTTAAGTACAATTCTTTACTGAGTTACACTAACAAAAAGTGGTGGGCTTCGGGCAGGATCAAGCAAAAAGTTATGCTATACAAAGCATCATCAGCCCAACACCAACGTCTTTCGATTACAATGTCCAGTTGCCGTCCGGGGTGTGCAAAGCTTCGCAATTTCAAAATAGAATCAAAGATTTTCTTTCTTTGACTCCCCTAACCACAACAAAATCAAAAGTTATAAGCGTAACGCTAAAAAATTTGCAAAAAAAAATTTAAAAAAATATTTATATAAAGTGCAACTTGTCTTGTTACAGTATTTCTTTGAAATTATAGTGTTTTAGAAAGTGCGCAATATTTTTGAAATCTAACGATGTTGACACATTGAGACGTTCAGATTCATCTCGCAGGGCCGTTTCTATTTTGGCCTATTGGCCATTTCATCAATTCAAAGCTTACTGATGTGGTTTCATTCAATATGTGAAACTGGTAATGTGAAGTTGACAAAAATTTCTAACAGTTCACAAAATTTAGTTTTTTTTGTAACATATAAATTGCTTTCCACGCTCAGAATTAAAAAAAAAAAGATTGTCCGATAGAGTTTTGAACATGTGTCCAAAATTAACACTTCAATCTCTGTAACGTGACTTTCCCACTGCACTATCAGTTCACACATGTTTTTCATTGTTTAAATAAGCTAAGTGTATGCATACATGTAAAATCACTCTTATTATATTTTCATTGCGTAGGTAATATTTTCAGTATTTTGTATAGTTTTTAACAGTAATTAAAAGTTGTAATTTTCAATATTATGTGTGTGTAATATTTTAAATACATTTGAAAGAGTTTCAATCTCATGAACATATAATCAAGATGGAGGTGACCTTTTTGGTTTCTTCATCAAATTGTGTCAAGTAGTAGCCACATGGAGTGCCCTATGCTCTGAAGACTCTGAAACTCTTATGTAATTGTCCAGGTACAATAGGTGGTATGGAACCTGCCATGGAAAGTAGGACAGGTCCTATTACCTAACCTGGGGGCTGATTCCGAGTGCCTTTCATAGCAATATTCAATCAAAGAGTAACGGTATAATTTGTTGGTCAACAAAACTCTAGGGAGCAAGCGCGCTACACCATTTCTCTTCGCTTATTGATCACATCATTGCGTTCAGTTTTATTATGACTGTCATTTGTTTTGCTCATTGCATGTAGGTTATGTTCGTCTTCACTGCAAAACACGGTAATGGAAATTGGAAATGAGTCCTGGGAATCGCCTGTCGACCACAAAAGCCTGTGAACTGTCGCATATTTACGAAAATGAAAAAGGAATGAATAAGACCTTTGAATTCCTAACATTTATTTTGTATACTGCAACAGCAAAAAAAGTCTCGTAATATTTTTTTTGCAGTTATTTTTTATATGTGCAAGTCACTAGTTTTTAAAAAAATTAATTGCAGAAGGTAAGAAATGTAGACAAAGCATAACATTATACAATACATAGTAGGATCTTTTTTTTCCACATTCTGCTGTTACATTTAAAGTTTCTAGTAATGAGATCATTTGTTATGAATACGTAGACCCTGTCACTATCGTATACAACTGCAAATTATATTTGGAAAATAGCATACACCGTTAATTCCCTTCGTAAATTATTTTCAATTTTATAAATTAGACTTATTTCAATTAAACTCAATGCTTTTGAAGTAATTTGTTATGCTGTACATAACCTCATTTGGGTTAACACTTATAAGATTTTCATAAACAGATTGACTGCACAAAACCATTTTAATTACTATTATTATTGTGAATGTATGTTTTGTAAGTATTTTTATAAAATTTTGTTTCCCAGTAAATGCAATAAAATATATTTGTATTTGAAAGGTGTATCCCTTGCTTAAAGAGTCAGCTACACTGCTTCCTCTCATCTTGTGTGTGTCACCTCTGCTTGTAGCAATATATGTGACAGTTTATGTATTAAACTTGTTGAAATTTGGCTCTTCAAGGCTACCTGAAAAACATATCAAAAGTCATTGAGCCTCCGAGTTGCACATCATCCACCATATTGGAAAATTATTGCCAAAGTATGTAGTTGAACACATTTGTGACAGATGGCAGCAAAGTAACTTCTTAAATGCAAAATTTCTTAGCACTAAGTTTGAAGTGAGAAAAATCTTCTGCAGCAATTAATATATGCATTTTATTGATATTAATGGTTGTAAATATATTTACAGTTGAACTAAAGTCTCATCACCATGAGNTTGAAAGGTGTATCCCTTGCTTAAAGAGTCAGCTACACTGCTTCCTCTCATCTTGTGTGTGTCACCTCTGCTTGTGGCAATATATGTGACAGTTTATGTATTAAACTTGTTGAAATTTGGCTCTTCAAGGCTACCTGAAAAACATATCAAAAGTCATTGAGCCTCCGAGTTGCACATCATCCACCATATTGGAAAATTATTGCCAAAGTATGTAGTTGAACACATTTGTGACAGATGGCAGCAAAATAACTTCTTAAATGCAAAATTTCTTAGCACTAAGTTTGAAGTGAGAAAAATCTTCTGCAGAAATTAATATATGCATTTTATTGATATTAATGGTTGTAAATATATTTACAGTTGAACTAAAGTCTCATCACCATGAGNAATTAATATATGCATTTTATTGATATTAATGGTTGTAAATATATTTACAGTTGAACTAAAGTCTCATCACCATGAGCCCACACAAATTGATTGTGTGCACACCCATATTTGTACATCACAAAATAACTGTACAGTTGCAGAGTAATTTTAATCATTAGCATTTTATTCTTATTTCTAACAAATTATCATATACAAGTATAGGTGCATAAACATATTCTTCTTCAAAGCATAACAACTCAATTTTTGGCAAAAATTGATAGATTAAAGGTCATTTCATTGCAATAAAATGTTTACTAGTAAATTTACCACATGATTTTAAATCACACAATTAGAATATATACGAATATTATACACAAGTAAGAGGCAATATATTTCAACAAAAACTATAGTGAATATCATTGGTAAAACATTGACATTTTCAGGTTTTTACAACATTACCAAAGCATTGTTAATTGTGAAAAAAAAATCACGATTTACATATTGCTGTTTCTCACATACATTATGTTAATATAATATGAAAGTATGTTGCATGGTTACAGTCTTTGGTTTAAAAAAAAATCACTTTTAGGTGTCTCACTGGAATTGGAGTACTTTAGTTCACAAGTTGAGTTACATATTTTTGTGTGACATTCAAAATATGTGTACAAAAATCATACACAAGTGTTCCATTTTTATAAGAAGTAGCCATTCTCATCATAGCTGCAGTCTTCAGTAAGCACATTACCACTTCCAGGCATGTCTTTCAATTCCGAATTCAAACTACCACATTCATGGCAGTATATGCATGCATTAGGAAACAAAGTGGACCAGTTTTTATGCACGTACATGATTTGCCACAAGCTGATTTACAATTGCACATAATCAGTTTTAACATGTTGGTGGGTGCTGGTGGATCAGTAGTATACACCGGAACAAGTGTGTTGCTAACTATTATCCAACCCCAAAGATCAGGTGTAACTTCACTCCCTGCTAAGCCTATATTTGACGAAGCACTCAGTCTTTTCGGGCAGCCGAGGAGGTTGGAGGACGGCTTGAAAGAAGTAACAGGTTACTTGAATGTCCAACAGCAAATAAATCTCCTCGGGGCAATGTACAGTGCCAGAATGAAATGTTCGCCTGCACCTGCATCTTTGTCTTGATTAGAAAGACGATTGTCGAATACATTTAAATCAAGTTTTTTTCAGGATACTTATGCATGCCTTTCTCCCTTTTCCAGAAAAAAAGACATTATGTATCAAAACCACTTATTGCATAATTACATCGCTCAGATTTTTCATAATTGTCTAGCTCTGCAGATCTCAAATGGTATAATCCCACTTTAGTTGTACCTTTACTTCCTTTTAGCAGAGAAATATCTTTGGCTCAAGTAGCAAGAGCAATTATTAATACAAGGAGATCTACGTCTTGTCCAATTGTAGCAGAAAAGTGCTGTGATTTTTCAATAGCTGTTTAAAATGTTGGTAGGTCCACGTAATCTGTGCAAGTGTTAGTGTTAAGTCCAGCTATCTCGAATACAGCCAATAATTAGAATATGAAAAGAGTCTTACATTTCAAATTCTGTAAGCATTTATCTTGAGGAATAGTAACTGCTGCATTTTTATCATAAATAATATTTAATGATGTTTTTTTTTCGACACTGCTTCTGACATTCATTACTTTTGTACTAGAGAGAGTTTCAGAATAGCCATCAAAATATCCCTGTAATGTTTCTTTACATACACTGCATACATTTCAAATATCAGTGCAAAAGTGGCCTTCTGTGACCATGTAACATGGTTCATGAGGTACCCACCATCAATAACANCAAAAGTGGCCTTCTGTGACCATGTAACATGGTTCATGAGGTACCCACCATCAATAACATACAGTATGTTGTCTAATTGGACAGTGCATTGTCAAAGACTTGATAGTGAGAAAACTTGGTACTCTCTCACGTTCCTTCATAATCAAACAATGACATAGGAATTGCAGACTNAAGACTTGATAGTGAGAAAACTTGGTACTCTCTCACGTTCCTTCATAATCAAACAATGACATAGGAATTGCAGACTACTCACGAGTGAAGCATTCTTCTAGCTTTCCTTTCCACATTAAATTGTTAATATCTGCTTAACCATTAACATATCAACAAAAATGTGTGTATACTTTTTATAGGAAATTTTTTCCCTTCAATTTTGTTCTGAAAAATTTTGCTTTTAGATTAGCAGTTTTGCTGCTATTTCTTAAAAACCCTTTACAATTGCACTTTTCAGTGGCCATTTTTTTTTTTTTTTCCCCAAATGTCAGACGATGTACAAACTGGAGACACAAGGGTTTTTGCTATGTTTTTCAGATAGCTTTCATGGGTACATCTATTAAATTTCAAAACTTCCCCTATTTGTCCAAAATATGTCTCATTTCCCTAGTCTAGTGGGGTACTTTGTGATGCTCATACTGCTAAGGGTATAATGTATTGTGCTACACTGTGTAGGTCCTTGTGTATGACTGAGGGTATTTGTTGCAGCTGTGCGTCATCTTGGAGCCCATGCAGGAACTGATGTCACGGCACAAAGCGTACGCACTCAGTCCCCGCGACTGTCTGAAAACCACCCTGTTTCAGAAGTGGCAGAGGATGGTTGCCCCGCCGGGTAAGAGAGGTAGATCCATCTTGGCTGGTTCTTCTGGGTGCATGGGGTCTGTGGACTAGCACCACACCTGGTGCATTGCTGCTGCTATTCCACTCTGACTATTAGAATGTCTTGCAGAGACGAGTACATTTCTTCAGTTTTCGCGAGCACTTCTTGTGTGTTGGCATATACTTTGGGGTACTGTACATTTTACAGGCTTCCATTTGACTTGTGTGTACTTACTGTTGAAAATAAGTTTGAATTATTTATATTCCTCTTTTCTGTTGAGTTCACTTGCAGTATTTCTTTCCGTGATGACTTAGTTACAAACACCACAGTAATATGCCTGGAGAGCTTGTATTTGATTCAGGTTGCAGTAAATTGTCAGTTTTTAAAGGTTTACGTTTTATCCACGTGGAAGTTAGGCTCACTCATTTGGCTTTGCAAGTGTCAAAAGAAGCTTTTTGAGTCATTATTTTTAGTAGGTGTTTAAATTCAAAAACTTATTATAGTGTGTATTTTGGTCTCCTGCTTTTTAAAATAATTGTCAAATCATTAAAATTATTGTCAAATGATTAAAAATTATTATGAAATAAAATAGTTTCTTTCGGTTGTACAGATTAATAAGTTCCTCTTAAAATCTGTAGAAAAAATTTTTGCTTCATGTAAACTCCTTTAGCCTTGCTTTTGTAAATAGTCTCACTAGCCACCGAGGTTTGTGGAATACCCAAGTAGCACATTATGTGGTGCCCAGTATTTGAGTAGTTGCTGAATGGTTTCTANCCACCGAGGTTTGTGGAATACCCAAGTAGCACATTATGTGGTGCCCAGTATTTGAGTAGTTGCTGAATGGTTTCTACCTGTCGAGTGAATCTGCATCTTACTACTGGAAAATTATGAAGCCGTAAAAAGAACATCTAACTGAACTTTTATCTATCAAACATTTGTATTTGCACATGGTACTGCTTAAATCAAAGAATGTTGTGGTAAAATCACTTTTTTTTTTTTAAGTGATTGTAGCAACACTTGAGCTTGTTCTGCCAGTTTTATTATGGCCTGCAAGAGGGTTTCAATTCCAGCTTTTCCAGAATAATTAGTGATTATAACTTAAAATTGTGAGCAACACTACTCACATTTTTGTGCAGACTTTCCAGCCAAAGCACAATATTAGTTTGTGGCATATTCACCAGTGGAGATTGGAATCTGCATTGGAGATTCACTGATACTTCTGACAAATGTAACCTGATGTAACTTCTCATCCTGTTCCTGTGTGTTGATTAGGGAAGTGGGAGTATTCTAGCGTAAAATTGTTCATTGTTAAGTTGTGAGAAAAATATTGAATTCTTATATATAATGTTACAAATCGCCTGGGGCATATCCAAGTTCAAGATAAATTACGAGCTACATTAAATTTTTTAAATTTATTTATAATACTATAAAAATACAGCTATTATTTGCAAAATTTAAGTACCTTTCTCATTTTATAACACTTGCTCTTCTCAGTGTATGCAATATTTAATGTCAATGTCAATTCCAATTAAAGTAATTATCACTTCTTTATATTGGTTACAGTCACTTAATTTGCACTATTGCCATCATTCAAAATGTCTGTCACTCACGTATCCAGTTCAGTAGTGCCGCCCTTAGCCTCTCTCTCCTCTGTACTGACGTCCACAGAGTGATTCAGTATTTATCTATGCCATACAGTTGTGTTGCACACTTAGATACATACTACAGTTTTTGAAAATCACTTTATGCTTTGATTGTAGTAATGAAGCTAGTTTGCTTCAGTACATTCTCTGAATGCTTGATTATTCATAAAAATATTTTTTTGGTGATCAGTTGCTTTTGTGCGACCAACGTAACTAATGTAAATATCAAATATTGTGGTGCCTCATGACTACAGAAAATGACGGGCCAAGCCATAAACGTGCCGATAATATTACATTTCATGCACCCCTACAGTTAACTATGTTTAACGAAAGCAAATACAAAAATAATTAACTGCAAACAAAATATGCCACCAACTCCACATAGCTGGAAAATTTTGTGTACTTATACGAAATGCAGTATACTAACAAACTGAATCAAAGCAGCTTCATGTTATGATCATCATGTACTGTCTCACCATATTTTATTGTTACTATGAATAACACACCTTCTTGTAATGATTACATTGCTAATATATGGTACGTCATGAGACATGAGCCAGTGATATCCATTACCTGTATAATACCCTTAAAAATAAATTTGTGTGTCATTTATTGTAGGCATGTTACCATTTGAATCATTACAATTTCTGTTTTTTTTTTTTTGTAGATTTGAATGTAGTAATAGTAATGTACATATAATGTATACAGTCTTACTGAAGTAGACTCAACCAGTCCCTTTTTACAGGCTGTGTGAATCATTGTAGATAATGAAACCTGTCTTGCATGCAATGAGTTTTGCTGTCATGTAAAACTTAGTGAAAGGCTCTTTGTTGTGTATGCTTTTAATCATAATATTAGGAACATTGTTCATTTAGCATGTGATATGGAAATCATAGTTAATCTTCAAACATTTTGCAGGTATGTCAGTTGTAGCAGGTGATATGATGGTTTTGTACTATAGTCAACCCAGAGAAGTACCTGTATTGTCATGAATGAAATTCATTACCTTACGGTGGTTGTGACACATGTCAATGTGTGTGTCATATTCATGTAAATGCAGCTTTGATGAAAGTGTAATAGTAACAACTCATGTTTATGTTTGGATGACTTAGTTTTATCACTCCATATATCAATGAGTTGGAGGAAGAGTAGTATTGCTTAATGCCTCATAAAAATCAGGGTTAAAGGGGCAACCAGTTCCAACTGAAACTCTGAAGGAATAGGACACGAGCTGTGTCAAGGACCCATCTCAACTTCACGTAAGGTAATTTCAGAAAACCATGGGAAATAAAAATCAGGATGGTTGGACTGGGAATTGAACCCAGGTCTTAAAGAATTTGAGTCAATTGTGTTATCACTGCGCTATCTTGCTCAATCCAGTAAGCTAAAGATCATGATGTGGTGTATTCCAGTTTTAAGTATGTTTATTGTAGTGAGGAATTAGTATTTTACAGGATTGTAAAGCACATTTGTTGTATGTTGTAAGAAATGTAATATTTTATTACAAATATTGGAATTCATTTGGTGCTCGCCAAAAAGCTCGGGCTGTGGATAAGGTAGTTAACAGTCCTGTCAGTTGGCTAAGACCTATCACACCACAGTGTTGTGCATTAAGTCTTCCCTTATCTTTGCCAGTATTTGAGCATGTAAATGCTCAATGTACACAAAATTAGTTGATTTGATAGTAAAACATCTAAGAAATGATCAACGTTTTGTAAGGAAATACCACGTGAAGCTGATACTAACAGAAGTTGCAGTTCTGTGTATGCACCGAGTTGGAAAATAACACTGTAAGGCACTGGTCCAAAGAAATCATACCTCTGTTTAAAACTGTAGTATGAAAATTGTATAGGAAAATTATTTTCAGTTTGTGTCTGCATTATGCACCAGTGGTATTTGAGGTATTGTAGAAATTAAAACAATATTGAGGACAGGACACTTAGATTGGCTGAAAACATCATGATTTGAGAAAAAAAATAGTGAAAGAAGTGCTGTAGGAACTGAATCATTTGAACAAGATGTACACACAGTTTAGCCATCTAATCAACAGCAAGATTAATATTTTGAATGTGAAATGACATTGAACAAATTTTGAAATGTTATTGATTTATAAATGATTAAAAAATGTTAAAATATTTACCAATGAACCATTATAATGAGAAAATGAGTGAATGTATTAGTTAACTGAGAAAATGGATACAGAAAACATCCCAGTTTTTCAAGGGACAGCTCCGTTAGTTGTGAGCAGGCACACCACCTCACATTATAGAAGACCTAAGTCTTGCAGATGAAGTTTACTTAAATATTTTTGAAGAGAAAGAGAAGACAGATGAGTATTGAAGCAAGTTAAAATTAAGTTGATATAAGGAAGTTTGTTGGAGAAACTGAAATGTTTGGAAGAGGAGGTAGTGACTTAAGGTGGGAAGTGAATCAGACTACTAGGCAGTCCTTCAGCACTGATGGAGCAAGTGAAGAAAGATGTGAACAGGGACAGAACTGGCTGGGTGACATACACTAAGTGGAAGGAATAATACAGATAAATAGTCAACCACACCCAGGAAACAAGAAATGGATCCTGTTGATAAATAAAAGGATTTCACCATTTCATTAATATATACTGCATTAGTGTTGGATAACGGTTTTCTGGCTGCAAGGCTGCAGATCTGTATGAGGGGGGCCTAGCACTGTTTTTCATGAAGCTTTTAGGTGGGGTTAATTGAGTGGTCTTGTATACCCTTGAATGAAAAAGTACTGTCTACTGGGGTGTGAAGATTCTTTGGCCTGGAAATTAGTAAAATATATTGTTCACAATGTTATGTATGTTTAGCTTCAGTCTTAATGTATGCCTATTTTCAGCCAATACAACTCAACATGGTTGGTATAGGCTATTCTTGGTAAAGTGAGCACTTTTAAGCCTTCTCATGTGGAATAATAGTCAATAAATACATTTTATTTTAGCCTTATACGTTAACTTCAGAATGCGGTTTATTACTTACGTAGGAATATTTATTTGAAAAGGTAGGTAAAGGATAAAAAAAAATGGCTGTAAGGAGANAAAAAAATGGCTGTAAGGAAAAAGTAATTAGGGCCTCAAAAAGTGCTCACTTTACCATACTATATTGTTTTGTTTGGAGGAAGTTGTAATTTATACTTTGTAATAAAAATTTTCAATAGTTACATTAAAATATATGTAAGTAAATTTGTGGAATGTAAGATCGAAAATGAAATAGAAAAACTGTGTTTGGTAAAAGTGTTGGAAATTTTTACTTAAAGTAGCATAACTTACCAAATATGCATAGTCTATAGTTGATGTTTAATAATCTGATTGTAGACCAAAGAAGTTGCTGTAACTGTTTGTCTATTGGCCATAATGTTTCTCTTTATTTGAATATTTAAACTGATTCCAAAAGGTAAAAGAAAGTGTATGAAGAAATTTTATAACATGAAGGTGTAATGAATAGTTAACACTTCACAAATCCTTTGAAAAGGTGGGTGTGTTGTGTATTTGTTTGTCTCCCCATGCACATATGTTTATGTGCACATGCATGCATGTGCACTGAATGCATGCATGTGCACTGAATGCATGCATGTGCACTGAATGCATGCAGGAGTAATTCAGAAGTCCAGTGCTGCTGGTAGATATGTTTGAGGCATAATGATGATAGAAAGACAAGGTTCTTTGCATTGTGTGAGTGACATGAGGATATGGGGTTTTCAGTCCAATACTGTAGAGCTAGAGATGCAGTATATTTGATCACTGTGTAGAGCAGGCCACTGCTTACTGAAATCATCACCTCACAGTGCGTTTGATCAAATCCTGGGCTCCTCGGTCAGCAGATGTTTGCCTTTCTGACTGAACTTCTATAAGTTGGCCGCTTATTGACTTGAATTTAAAAGTATGTAATGCATTATTATAAAAACTAGTACTGTGTTGCTTGCAGAGCTCTTCTAGGCCTCTTGTTATGAAGATATTGTTACAGGCTGCAATTTTCATTCTGCACAGAATTTGGCACCTTCATAATTGAACTCATTGAAAAAATCTTCTGCCTGTTTTGGCTTGTGTTTTAGCATGAACACTGCTAGGTATATCTGTGGCAATGTTTGCAGCATTTTATGAGCAGTACTTCTGGGTCTTGTATTTAAAGTAAAATGCTAAAAATGGCTAAACAATGCAATTTTTTTTTACACACAAAAATAAGATTTGGCATAATAGAACAGTGTATGTCTATGTTTATTTCAATGCTACCTGATCACTTGACCAACACCTTTATGCTGGTTGTTACTTTTATGGCAGTGATAATTTCTATCTGTGGGCGAAAAGAAATAAGCAATGAAAGCTTCCAACAGTGTTCAGATATCCATGCAACATTTATAAAAATAAGTTTTTTGATGTCACAGAAGTGTACTTTTATGCCTTGCATTTGTGTGCCACTATGCCTTTTCCTACTTGTCTCTAGTGTTGGTTCCGATCAGGAAAAATGAGCGTGTGATTAGACAACCCTATAGTTGTTCCATGTTCATGATTGAATGTTGTGTGCACCATTTGTTTGTGCTTGCAGAGTCGCAGCGGCCAGCAAACAAGCGAAGGAAAAGGAAAGGGTCGCAGTCGGGAGGTGCGGCTAATAATGCTCCTCCTGTGCCCAACAAGAAGCGGTCACCTGGACCCAACTTCTCCCTCGCATCCCAGGTATGTGTCTTGCAGTGTAAAGGCTGTTCACGGTAAAGTGAGCACTTTTGAAATCAACCGTTGAAAAATGTCCCTGCCCCACCTGTGTGTAGTTTCCCGGCGGGGTCGCTCCCGGATTTTTGCATGTGGGAATCGTGCCGGACGATGCAATTGGTCTGCAGGTTTTCTCTGGCATCTCCCGTTTCCCCCGTGGGGCCGCGGTGGCTGAGAGGTTAGCCTGCTCACCTCCCACCAAGGCGAACCGGGTTCAATTTCCGGCCGGGTCATTCCCAGATTTTCATGTGTGGGAATCGTGCCGAACGATGCTGCTGGTCAACACGTTTTCCTGTGGATATCCTATTTTCCCCGCCCTTGCATTCCAGCGCTGCTCCATACTCACCTCACTTCACCCTCATTGGCTCTCAAGACCACGATGTTAAGAGCCACCCAAATCTCTTCACTGACTCAGTAAAGTTGGTAACAAAGAGAAAGTAGTTCCATGTCTTAAAGTTAAATTATAAGTATTTGGTAAACATGATCAATATTAGTGATTTTTTTTTAAATTTATATAAGCATGAATTAGCAAACTTGTAAAATATTTACTTTTCTAATAATTTTACAGTGTCCCTGGACTGAAGCATGAATAAAGTGATAAGGCCCATGACAATGTTGATTTTACATATGGTGGA